>LGRX02026043.1:0-53406 GCA_001247695.2 Cymbomonas tetramitiformis | reverse complement strand
GGATGCTCAGGCAGGGCCAACCATGACGCAAGGGCTCCTAGGGATGCTCAGGCAGGGCCAACCATGACGCAAGGGCTCCTAGGGATGCTCAGGCAGGGCCAACCATGACGTAAGGGCTCCTAGGGATGCTCAGGCAGGGCCAACCATGCCATGGGAACAAGCACCTGAAGGCGAGAGCCGCCACGGTGTCAGTGTGACCTCGCAGCGGGAGCTTGGTTGGCTCTGCACCACCCACCCCCATCTTGTACAGGAAGGCCGTGTCATCACAACCCCCTGTACACGAGTGCCCGGCGCACATCAGCCTGCGCTCCTCTGCAGCTCGCGTCACCCCCAGCAACGACTGCGGCCGACGGCAAGAGACCTCCATGGCCTCCATACCCCTGAGAGCCATAAAGCCCTCCATACCCCTGAGAGCCCTGAGAGCCATGGGAGGGCCTCCATACCCATGAGAGCTGGTGCCCGTCTACTACACACCACCAGCAAAGGGCGCCCGCCGCCAACATGTACCCCAAAGAGACACTCCCCGCTTAAGAACAATGTGAAAAGACACCCATCGCATAAGACTTAACATTAAAGATACCCACGACTTACAACCAACGGCGAGAGACACTTTCTCGCCAGCAACACACACCCGCCGACAAAGAAGTCTATGGCGTACATCCAGCGGGAAAATTGGCCCGCTATCGATAACCCACCACACGCCTGCATCATACGACCACCGGGAACACACGCGCAACGCATAAATCACCTTAGTCAAAAGCGTCACTACAACCACCGGGAACACACGCGCGACGCATAAATCAACTTAGTAAAAAGCGTCACTACAACCACCGGGAACACACGCGCGATGCATCAATCAACTTAGTAAAAAGCGTCACTACAACCACCGGGAACACACGCGCGACGCATAAATCAACTTAGTAAAAAGCGTCACCACAACCACCGGGAACACACGCTTGCCCCTACACCATCGGGAAAACCTACCCGCCATATACAACTAACCGGCAGCACACACCCGCCGCCTACACCCAACTGGTAGCACACGCCTGCCGCCTATAAAGGCTACACGCCACCATGCTAAAGGTTCTATGCGGTCGATAATACAGGCTGGCGCAAGCAGGGCCCGGCTCACCAGTGGCAAAGTCAGTGGGGTTGGCTGGGCTGCAGGCGACCGCGATAACCTGCAGGGAGGCACCCATTCGCGTGGCTCCAGTCTCTTCAGCAACGAGGCATCGCGGGGTGCACCACAGTGTTCAGCAGAGGCACGAGGTGCATTCACACACGGGCAAGAGCGCTTCAGGCCTAACGGGGCACGGAAAGTGGTGGGCTCGGAACGCGCCGCATCTGTGTGCTCAGTCAAGACGAGGAGTGCCGCGTTCTCCTCCGGGGGGACGTCCGCCTCCATCCCCGACGGGCCCCCTGCCAGAATGGAACATGCCGCCAAAGCGTGCAGCTCAGGACGAGCGGTCACTAGGGAACTGGTGCGCCGCCAGCAGGTGCTCGCCAGGGGTTGCTATGATCGCGCTTTTCGCACGTCCGCTTGGAACCGGAAGGCGGCCGTGGCACAGCGGGGGTAAGGGTGCCAAGTGAGGTGACAGGCTGTCAGGGGTGGCTCTGAGGCAGTCGTTGGGCTGGCAACGAGGGCAGCACGGGCGGTGGTCCTCGCAGACGGATATATACAAAGTTCACATCGCACCGTCCGGTGAATGCCGAGGAGGTACAAGCAAGCACACCTTCCGCAGAAGCGCCGGCGCCGGCTGTCGAGGCTGCGGCGTCCTCCTCCTCCTCCTCGCTGTCCGGGGGAGCCACTGCCAGCAATGCCCCTGCCGTCAGTTGCCACCGCCTCTGCACGTGTGTGAAGCACGAGCCCTAAGTGCAGGCCTACTACAACGCTCTGCCATTCGCCAGGGAGGCCATTGGCGCAAGCCCTCGACAAGGAGTCAGCAGGGGCATCGGATTGCTGCTAAGAAGGAGAGGGGTAGAATGCCCCCTCCTCCGGAGCCCATGGGATCCCGTGTGGGAAGAGCAAAGCGCTGCCCCAGCTGAAGGATGAGGGCGGCCAGAGGTAAGGAGAGGCCCGCCGCCTCCGCTGTAGATATGACGCTCGCCGAGCTGGGATGGGTCTGCGACTTTCGGGTCTACCGGGCCACGCTGCGGACGAGCTCGAGGAGCAAAAAACCGAGAGACCCTATCTTGTGAAGGAGATCAAGCGCCGGCGCAGTGCTGAGACCGTAGGGTTGGCTAACACTGACCGCTTGACCGTGTCAATGTACGTCAGCGGTGCTCTTGGACACGGCAGTGCACTTTTGGTCGCCTCCCCTCAGGATAGTGTCCTAAAAGAGAAGGTCGTGTGAGGAGAAGTCACTTACTGTCGTCCTCATCCAAATCTGCCACCACTTGGATGTCATCGGCCCCTTCCTCCACGAAGGCCTACCGCATAAGCAAAAGAAGTGAATCAGGGATACCGGCGGGCGCAGCAGCTGTATGCGGAAGTGATGGCGGGACCCGTGCCCTCCAAAATTTTGTTTCCTCTTTCACGTTGCGCTTGGCTTACCATGAGAGAAATTTCGAATTTGAAAAATGTGCTCACAAACACATATCTGCTGTATATCTATGCACGAACGGTAACAGCTGTTGCTCGATGAACCTTTCGCCTTCGCAAGTGAAGCAAGCACACACGCGTTTGTCCAGGAGGGTCTTTTAGACTTCTCCTTCGCTTGCTTGAATTATCGGTAGATTTCTAATCCGTAGCAAAGCGTTCGATTTGACTCAGTCCGTGGGGTCTCGTTCGATCATTTTAATTTTCGATTATATCCACGTCACCGGTCAATCGTCGGGATCTGCCATATATATATCGGACGCACGTAACACACTTGGGGTACCGAATGGTGTGTCGTGCGTTGATTTCACGTTCGCAGAGCCTCACAAACTGGACGTGAAAAAGTCCGGGGAGTGATTGTTGTCACTCAACTGCGTCGTGAGTCTCGGTGGTGGGCGCTGGCGTTACTGTTCTGCTCGGTATTACTGTACAGTAGTCGCCACATTCGCCAACGCCATCGTCATCCCAACATGAACATCACCGGGTCGATCGTGGGCGTTGAAAATAGTATATATATTTATTTACGACGGTCACGAATGTATGTGGGAGCTGAGGAGCCCCCGGTTTCGTCGGATGCAAGGAAAGAACGATATGCATCTAGGCTACAGTATATATATATATATATATATACAACGTGTATATATATACTTGTATATATATATACTTAGTATATATATATTGTTCTTTTTTAATTTTCCCTCTCCTCTCTCCCCCTTCACCCTTTTCCCCAGCTCCCCGCGGGGCTTCGGGCCGCAATTTTCCTCCCTTCCCTTTTTCTCTCGGATCCCCACGGGCCTTCGACCCACCGAATTTCCCCCTCCCTCACCCTTCATCCCAGCTCCCCGCTGGCCTTCGGCCCACAATTTATTCCCTCCCCCCTTTCCCTGGCTCCCCGCGGGGCCGCCTCTTTTCCTCCCTTCCCTTTCTCCCGGATTCCCCAATGGCCACAACCGAATTTCCCCCCCTCACCCTTTATCCCACTCCCCACAAGCCTTCGGCCCGCAATTTTCCCTCTCCTCTCCCGCTTTTTCCTCTGGATCCCCACGGGCCTTCGGCCCACCGAAATTCCCCCCTCCCTCACCCTTCATCCCAGCTCCCCGCGGGCCTTCGACCCGCAATTAGGAGGAGAAGGGAGCCTTCCAACGATTAAAGAAGGCGTTGATTTCCGCGCCAATCCTCGCCCTACCGGACCACACACTTCTCGCGAAGCCGCCTGAGCGTGCCACCTAGTCCGAGCCGCGGACCCAACAATAATTTTCAAAAATACGATTTTGCTACTAACTGTGCTCGCAGGATGCATTAACGACACCGCAGAGAACACACCAACGGCACCATGGTGGACGACGCAACGGCAACATACAGATTCGGCCCGCCCACATCCCACATGTCACAGTGCTGACCCGCACCCTACGCAAGCTAACGGTTTTTTGTACCCGCAGGGCAAAAACACGCTCCAAAACACGTCCGTACAACACGCGGAAACAACCTTCCAGCACACCAAACTCATTTTCACGAGAAACATGGCCAAAACCGCTAACAAACCCAGGATGACGCGCGCCCGCCCGGCAAAATCAGACCCGAAAAGCGGCGCGAGCAAGCAGTACCATCAACCTCCGAAAGAAACCGAAGCTGGCCTCCCGACAATCGAGAGTATGCAAGCCTACAGCACGATATCAGACGGCTCTAAGTCAGACCACTCTGCCAAAGCCACATCCCTGGGGATGTCAGAATCAGAACAAGAGGAGTACTCCACGCCAGAAGCCGACAAGGCAGCTGACATGGAGGACGTACAACACACAGACGACAACACCACAGATCACACGCCTGACAAAACCCAGAGCCCCGTGCCATCAGCTCGCCGAAGCGCCAACAAGACAGGAGGGTGCACTTTGCTGAAAGCAAAATCCCTAGGTTGGTTGCCACGACATCACATCTGAAATCAGTAAATCATTCAGAGAGAAGGTGTTGACATCAGTACAACACCATTATACATACATATAGTCATGAGGAGTTTAAAGAAGACACAGTCCCTCCGATATTGACAACATGATACACACATTACCATGCTCTCTGATTATATATTTGATATCCCACAGCATACGATGATGGTAATAGCAAACCACTTCGCCGCTGGAGGGTAGTGTTGTATTTTGTACAGCACATACGTGGGCACTATGTGACCCACGCTGATGACGTGAATTCGGGCTGCATCCCAAGAACTGCGATGCACCTTCGCTGCAATGGGCTGCATCCCGAGAACTGCTATCCAGCTTCATCGTAAGCTACCACATCATCACATCTGAGGTCGGACCTCTGTTGTATTTAAACGGCGCCTGACAACCGCCTAGCAATTTTCACTTCCTTGAGGGGGGAAGGTGACAAGCTAAAAAAATACAACTAAAACCCAAATAACTAATAAAGACAAATAATAAAAACAAGTAAGTTGCATCATCGTTGATTGTTTTGATAATTGTGACTATATACAGTCAAACCATGCAGAGCTCCATGAAGTTGACACACATATGTATCGGACATTTCTAAGGTCATCATCCATGACGTACAGCATATGAGCTTGATTTCGAAGACCTAGACATTTGTGTGCATCTGGTCTAGCTTGTATCCAGACTAGAATTGTATATTGATTCGGTGCAAGCACCATGGCCTCTGCCACCGATGATCACCGAAAAAGGGCAACCATTCTTGATATTTCATACATATCATCTGATTGGATCATTAAAGGTGTCAAGAGTACTCAATGTAATATGCAGGCTACGGCCTGAGTACAACACCTAGGTCAAAGCCACCGAGCAGACCAATGCAGCATAAATGCTAGCTGCCTTTGAAGGCTACATAATAAGTCTATTGCCCTTATGTCTTGAAATGTATCCGAGTAGTGGCATCTTTTTGAGGTAGTCATGCCTGTTGAATAAGCCATACCGGTCATCTTATTTTTCATTGGTCATTACATATCTAATCATACCGCCATTAAGCAATGCCTATTCTGTGAAATTATTATATCACGAGGCATTTCGGTAATGCACATCAAAAATATACAGTGCATATTTGTTTCTACTCTTTATAGAGACACTCTGCTCTCATTTGCCAGTTATTTCAGAGCAGCAGAGATCATCAGCTCTTCATCCGACCTTCTAAGGTTGAGTTGTTTGTCAGATGTATTGATTTATCGGACACCACATCTCAGAGGTCTATCCACTATGGAAGACAGAGTCCGTGCAGTCATGGCTATTCAGCCTCCAATATAGCTATCATAGCTATCCATCCTATGGCCCAACTGTTGGCAAGCAGCCTCTACGCCGCATGGCTAAAGATGGCAAGTCTAACCTTCGGTCATTCTTGGGCATAGTCGGCCAGTTCAGGAGATTTATCCCGAAATTCTCAAAAATCGCCGAGTCACTCATGTATTCCATGTGTCATATGAAAACAGCCAACATATCGCCCTATGACCCTAAGAAGGGAGTCATCTCCTTCAGCAAGGGGAAGTGGGTTATGCTGTAAAATTGACCAATCTGATCATCATAAAGGTGACAGATTTGAGAAAATCGATTGAAACTTGTATTGAAAATGACTATTCCTTAAGATAAGGTATTGCACCTAAGGGAATAAAGGTTTCATCGTCTGAAATAGGAAAGGAGTTTTTCATTGACTCTAGTTCCTGAATCCAGAATCACATAGAAAATATATTATATCCTGTGCATATAGAAAGTACATTGGAATCAGATTCTGAGCATACAAGTGGACTTGAATGCACTCGGGTTTGTACTGAGTTGCAATTGTCCAAAGTTTTATTCTGACATCACTACTTATTTGTGGAGTAGCATACAATGGTATAAACCATCCACATATAGATTGACATCATACTTGTGGTTTCATATCATTTTGGCACATAAGACACGCATGCTTCATTGAGGAATTATGACTCCTTGAAAGCTCATTCTGGAATGCTTAGAAATTTGTCGCCTCGTCCATTAGGCCACGAAGCCTTGGGAAAAGCCATGGCGGGACTCGAACCCGCAATCTGCAGATGGTTTCCAAGCGCAGTTCATTCTCATTCTGGAAAGTTACAGAAATTTTAAATTAGTGGCAAATAATAGTCATCAACAAGTCATAATTCTGTCGGCATTGAAATGACACATTCATCATTCATACTTCTTTACCATGACAAGTCTCTGAATAGTGTATGCCCAAAAATAAAATGAGCACCATTGAGATAAGTGATCATGTACCGAAGAAGATTCATATATACACATATCCCCAGGCGATGCCATGTTCTAGTCACAATGAAATGACATACCAGCCATTCATCAAGGACGGAAATACAGCTCGTAGTAAGTTGTTATCACTGCAGACACTGAATCTGTGAGCCGTTTACGACAATAGAGAAATGATATTTACATTCATGATTGAATCTCCATTAGCTTCGGTACCATCACTGGTTTCGTTTTTCATTATGATAATCATTATCCAGAAACATTGTCTAAGTTGGGCACACTATTGTGACCCTGAACCAACAATGTATGTGGGCTGCAACCAAAAAACTGCATATCGAATCATAGTGAATTGACATTGGCATTTGACAACATCTGGCATTCACCACATTCAAAAGCGTCAGGCATGTTACCGGTACGACGTTCAGAGAATCAGTGTTCATATTGACATTGTTTCCTCGAAAGCACTTGATTCGATGAGTAGTCTCAGTCTGATTTTCTATCAAACCATTTTTCACATGACATAATAATTGAATGGCATTCTCCACCACCATCTGATTGGTTTGATACACCTCTTTTTAAAGGGGGAGGAAGGAGTATAGGTTCATTCATTCTTCATACAGCTGCCAAAAATTGATTTACATCATTGTGATTTTACTTGGAAGATTAAACAGAGAAATTTTATGAAAAGTTCCAGCATCTGTGTATGGCAGTCATAAAGTTTGATGAGACGGTACATCATTCCAGCATCAAATGAAGTTTTTATTTGACTTACTGACACATGAAATTCATTATGAAGAAATCACAGATGCATATTTCTCCAGCTCTATCATATTATATAAAGGGCACTGACATTGGAGAACGATGGTTTTTTGAAATGTGAATAAGCTATATTGTACGCTTAAGACCATTCCTTTGACGTCAACAGCCTGAGATGCTGATTGTTGAATTTCAAGAGTTGAAGGATTCGTTGAATCAGCCTTGGTAACGTGTGTTTTAATTGATGAATTGTTAATCCATGGTTTTCCCCCACAACTAGAGAAACTGGCGCACAAGTTGTTGCCAGTGTCTGAAGGGAAGCATCTAAGCCAAAGGATTGCCAGTTGTGCCATTCAAGCATCGAATTCCATAACAGCAGAGCCGAGTGAGTAAGATCTGCCGTTCTAGCTATTTGCCCGTCATTCCTTCCAGATTCATGACAAAGACAATTCATCAAAGTCATGTACCAATGCATAAGTCACATGTATGGTTGCACAGTTTGTATCCGAATGCAACCCCATCGAGATTAAGCATCTAGACAGCAACTCTGGCCAACAAAAAGCCTTCCTGTCTTCGGATATCTTGAGCATTCTCATTTCCAGCTCCATTGTGGTCAAGGAAGAATCATGCATGTGCCTCGCCTAAACGCTGCTCCTTGAAGCCGCACACTTGAGGCGAGCCTTATGAGACAGTGACCTTTGGCCTGTGGGGCGTCAACCCCTTATCAAATCCTGAACAATTGTTAAGACATGGATAAATTTATCATGATGCAACTTAAGTGGGATTATAAGTACCGCATAATCATATTGTCTACGTAAGCTGAAGGCATAACTGCCGCATATGGTCACGATAGGTCGTAGCTTCTATAACATTGTGGCTTCTGAGTCAATAAGCTGATAGCCGATGACTTTGGCCAATGATTGCCGACCGAATAATAATCAGGGCTGCATCCCAAAAACTGCAGGGCTGCATCCCAAGAACTGCAGGGTTACATCCCTAACATTTTTACCCTGCATCAAATTGATATGACAGGAGCGGGAATTGATCCGTCCTTGCTGAGGTGTAGTGAGCCTTGTACAAATCATACCCTTGCACAGATACGCATACATGCGGGTACCATATCTGTGGATAAATAAAAACTGCTATGCTACCTTTGCCAGACCGTGGTTTGTCATTCAGATCTTATGGCAAGATTCCGCAGCTACCGGAATACTGAGGTAGACGGAGTTGTGATCCTGAGTTATGATTGACATGCATAACTAAACGAATTCACATTAGTACGTTGTCGAATACATCCTATGAAATGTTCGTCAGTGCGCGCGTACCGGACCGAAAAAAGGAGTTTGGCAGTCGAGTGAGGATTTAAAGTGGACTTATAAAGACCCTCCGATATCTCGTTAAGCAGGGCCTCCTCCGTTTGCATTAAAAACAAGCCTTATTCAAAAAAGGCTCTCCATTCTGCCTGTGAACCTCCATAGTAGCTCTTGGAGGGGAGGCAGGAATGGATGCACTATATAAGGCCGTGGAAACATGTACCCAATGGGTTTTCGTCGATCGGCAAGCGCAATATCTAGCCGTAACGTAAACCTCGGAAGATACCCTGAGCGTCACTCTGAAATATGAAACGCCAAGCAATCAGGGGGGCGACATCCTAAGAACTGTATAGGTGAGGGTTTAAAGTGGACTCCTCGTATGAGACCCCCCGATATCCTAACCCTAAAGTACTATAAGTATTATATGGGGGGCTACATCCTAAGAACTGTAAGGCTAAAAGCCTAAGGTGAGGGTTTGAAGTGGACTCAGTTCCCCCCGATATCCTAAAAACACCTTGAGGGACGCCTCATCGGTGTAAGAAGACTGGCCAGTTCAACAACAAAGACATCAAAGACACATACAAAGGTATGCACCCTATATTGTGAGGTCACACCACTTCTAAGAGGGGAGATCTGTCAGGGATATGACCGATGACACATGTGTCATACATGCCATACCGGTCATACCTGTCATACATGTCATACCATGTCATACTATGTCATGTCATGTCATGTCATATGTCATAATGACATCCAGTCGTCGAGTATTGTCAGTACGGTCGACTATGACATGTACAGTCATAATGTCTGTCATCCACTTAAGGTGAGTGACATCTGTCATCGAGAGGCCAGGTATTGGCATCTCGATGGCGAAGCAAGACAAGTTCTTGAAGAACGAACTGTTCTGAGAGGACGCGTCTTCGCTTCAAGCATGAAATGAACAGCATGCGAGCATCAATGGCTATATCGACCAGCCGATGCGGGTAGTTCACCCAATGCCCTCGGGTTCATAACCCGATGGTGGTAACGCGTATGACGCGTGAGGGCATTGGAGGTATATGAGGAGCATTGGGCTCAAGCAAGCACTTCTGGTCTACCAGTTTGCTGCACTCATACCCCACCATATACTTGCGCGTGCTTGCTACAGTTCAATAGCAGCCGCGCCACATATCCAAGTCCGTATAGGACCGTGACATAAATTCGACCGACAAATATCAACATCTGACCACAATGAACATATCTACTGGTTGGATTTGCGAAATGGTGTTTTTCTAAGCATCAAACAACAAAAGAAAATCGATCACGAACCGTTTTTCGCTAGTCATTGCATACAAAAACATTATTTCACAAATACAACCGTTAGATATGTTCATTGTGGTTAGATGTTGATATCAATCGGTTGAATTTGCGAAATGGTGATTTGTTTTGCAACAAATAACAACAAACATCGATTCCGGACAGTTGTTCGCTAATCATCGCATACAAAAACATTATTTCGCAAATTCAACCGTTAGATATGTTCATCGTGGTCGGATGTTGATATCTACTGGTTGAATTTGCGAAATATTGTTTTTTTAGCAACAAATAACAACAAAAATTACGACCCGTGCCCCCTATACCTGTGTTGTCAAGGTTGGATATCAACCTTAAAGACTAAGCGGCTGCTATTGAACTGTAGCAACACGCGATGATACTTGGTGGGGTACGAGTGCAGCTCTCTGGTGTCCAGAAGTGTCTGCTTGAGCGCAATGCTCCTCATATACCTCAATGCCCTCACGCTTCATAAGCGTTACCACCATCGGGTTGTGAACCCGAGAGCATTGGGTGAACTAACCGTATCGGCTGGTCGAAATAGCCATTGATGCTCGCATGCTGTTCAGTGCATGCTTGAAGCGAAGACGCGTCCTCTCAGAACAGTTCGTTCTTCAAGAACTTGTCTTGCTTCGCCATCGAGATGCCGTAACCGGCCTCTCGATGACAGATGTCACTCATGGTGAGTGGATGACAGACATTATGACTGTACATGTCATAGTCGACCGTACTGACAATACTCGACGACTGTATGTCATTATAACATACAAGTATGACATGACATGACATGTATGACATGTATGACACATATGTCATCGGTCATATCCCTGACAGATCTCCCCTCTTAGAAGAGTTGTGTGGCTACTACCCAAATTCATGGTCCTACCACAAGGACCAATGGGCAATTGCGGTTTCGATCACTAAATCGACTATTTGAGGCACAGGCAACATTTGCACATGATATTTACGAGTTAAATGAATTTTATTTCTTATAGCGGCGGCCCCCATGAGACTTTAGGTGTGTGGTTGAACGACACGCTTTAGGGGTGTAATTTCACCAAAAGCTTGAAGAAAATGGTGGTCCTACCACAAGGACCACCGTTATTTTGAGTATTAGGAGTCACATGGGGGGCTCACGGTGATGCTCATGGTTATACATCTTGAGTTTATGACCAACTAAGATAACTGAATCGGTTACTTCGCACCCTCATCATCATTTCCGCTCTATTTCAGCATGGCGCATGTTCAACACAATGCAAATTCCGAATTTAGTGAATTTCGGACTTTAGAAATTGGCATTCATCCATTCTAAAATGCACACGCCAGTCGAAAAATAAGATATTTGGATGATGTTAGACTTTCAGAAATTCGCAATACACATATATATACTTGAAGATTTAATGTGCCGCACACACTAACCTTGCGATATATGCCCTCTAGCAAGCAATTATGATGGCTGGCTGGTCAGCTCGCGTGACCACTGTTTTAGGGGGGAAACCAACGAGCCAATATATTAGAGGGGAAGCCAACGAGCCAACGAGCCAATATATGCATTCCAACCGGGCCTACCGCCCAAATATGATTGGGACATATGTATAGGTTCAATTTGATGGTATCCGCGCAGGTGTAGTGTTGATATATGATTGGTAAAAAATTATTGAAGATGAGTCACTAATTTGCCACATTTTGAATGTTCCAAAAAATCCGTTTTGAAAAGTTTGAGTGTAGAGGTTTGAAATGCGTTCGTCATGGATATATGGGATGGATATAGGCCAAACCAGCGTTCAAATAAATTAATATAGGACCTATATATACCACCTTTCATTGGTTAGACACCACAAATCACGGGAGATGGCCAATTAAATTATCGGAACAATGGTCCTCGTGGTAGGACCAAATCGTCGATTTGGTCCTACCACAAGGACTGCGGGGCAGTAGCCATGTGACCTCACAATATAGGGTGCATACCTTTGTATATGTCTTTGATGTCTTTGTTGTTGAGCTGGTACCAGTCTTCTTACACCGATGAGGCGTCCCTCAAGGTGTTTTAGGATATTGGGGGGAACTGAGTCCACTTCAAACCCTCACCTTAGGCATATGGCCTTACAGTTCTTAGGATATAGCCCCCTTGAATTGCGTTTCGTATTTCAGAAGAGTGACGTTTCAGGGTATCTTCCGAGGTTTACGTTACGGATAGATATTGCGCTTGCCGATCGTATCGTATTTCAGAGTGACGGTTTTTCGGCTTTATATAGTGTATCCACCCCTTCCTCCCCTCCGAGAGCTTACTCCCCGGTAGGTTCACAGGCAGAATGGAGGGTCCCTTTCAGGCTTGGTTTAATGCAAACGGAGTGGGCCCTGCTTAACGAGATATCGGAGGGTCTCTATGAGTCCACTTTAAATCCTCACCCGATCTGCCAGACTCCTTTTTTTTCCCGGTCCGGTACGCGCGCACTGACGAACATTTCATAGATTGGATTCGACAACGTACTAATGTGAAATTCGTTTAGTTATGTATGTCAATCATAACTCAGGATCACAACTCCGTCCACCTCAGTATCCGGTAGCTGCGGATTACTGGCCATAAGATCCGAATGACAAACCACGGTCTGGCAAAGGTAGCATAGCAGTTTTTATTTATCCACAGATATGGTACCCGCATGTATGCGTATCTGTGCAAGGGTATGATTTGGTACAAGGCTCACTACACCTTAGCAAGGAAGGATCAATTTCCTGCTCCTTATGCAACATAATGACAGAACATTAAGAGCAAGGTATATAGATGATCGACATGTATTAGTATATATTACAAGAAGTAAGGGCAAAAGGCTTAATATAATGTTAGCCTTCATAGGCAGCTATAATGTCTGCTGCATTGGTCAGCTCTGAGGCTTTGACCCAGGTGTCATGTTCAGGGCCGTAGCCTGCATATCGCACTAAATAGTACTTGACACCTCTAGTGATCTTATCTGAGAGTATATGTGATATCTCAAACAGTGGTTGCCCTTGGCTGCCACGCTTTCCCCCGGGGGGCAGCATCACATCGCAATGTCGGGGGGCGTACTCCCCAAATACTCGGTTTACTTAGGGTTGGGTAACCCACCTTAAGGGGTCCTTACGGTGTGTAAACCCACCTTTCGTAGAATAGGCATTGAGATTATCAAATGCCTGCTGCTGCTCAGATTCCCAGACAAACTCTGCATTATCCTTAAGGAGACGATTGAGCGGCTCGGCAATCTTGGAGAACTTTGGTATAAATCTCCTAAACTGGCCGACCATGCCCAAGAATGACCGAAGAGATGACTTGCCATCTTTAGCCATACGGCGTAGAGGCTGCTTACCAACGGTTGGACCATAGGACACTGGAGGCTGAATAGCCATGACTGCTCGGATTCTGTCTTCGATGATTGAAAGGCCTGCCTCTGAGATGTGGTGTCCGATAAAATCGATGGATCTAACGAACAACTCAACCTTAGAAGGCCTGATGAAGAACTGATGATCTCTGCAGCGCTGTAAGAACTGTCGAACATGCTTCACGTGGCTGTCAAAATCTGGACTGTACACTATGGTGTCATCCATGAAAATGACCAAGAACTGATCGATGAAGTCAAAGAATGCTCGATTTCCAACACGTAGAGCGGTTGCAGGAGCGTTAGTTAACCCAAAGGGCATCACTGTCCACTCGTATGAACCATATCTAGTACGTATTGTTGTCTTATGGATGTCGTCTGGATGGATGGGTATCTGATGGGGAAACTGGTTGAAATCGAATCTGCTGAACCAGCGTGCCCCCTTAAGCTGTTCAAGAAGGGTATCATGAGGTGGCAATGGATACGTGTCCTTTATGGTGATGTTATTAAGGGCTCGATAATCACAGCACATCCTCCACTTCCCCCTGGCTTAGGAGCGAAAATGATTGGGCACCCATATGGTGATGATGATGGACGAAGGATACCCAGCTCGACATATTTGATGATCTGTCGTTTGAGCTCCTCCATCATAGGCACTGGAATAGTACGAACTGGCTGTGATGGTGGCTTATGCCCAGGTTCAATGTTGATGCGATGATATCCACCTTCAAACCGTTCTGGCCTATGGCCAGCTGGAAGATCCTCCTGGAAAATATCTGAAAAGTCTTCTCTGATTAGATCACGTGCTGCTGTGACCTCTGGGTCTTCCATGGTAGTGTCTGAGTCTGCAGCTGCCATGACCAACTCACCATCGACCTCTGAGAGAAAAAAGAGATAAGCTACGGCTTCTTCAGCCGATCCACTGGATCGTATACGTCGTAGGTGCTTCCTCATAGTGGTGGCACTGACCAATTCCATCTCAGGAAGGTCATCTGAATCTGGAGTCTGTTCAACTCTGGATAGATGTTCAGGGGTGCTCTCTAAGAGCTTCTCAGTCTACTTCACAATGCAGGGAACCTAGTTCAGTCCTACAAAGAAATATATATTGCTGTAAGCATGATATATATAGGTGAATTGGATCTTTCTTTAATGTCGAAGTTACAACAGCCAGGTGTGGCTGTTCACAGTAACAATTCAAAACTGATTCATTCAGCCTGCTCGGCTGCCTTATGCCATGGTTTCAGATCTCGAACTTTCGAATATAACTCGATGTCGACTCCTGTCAGGTCCCATCATACTTCATGAGAACTCGATATGTCACATCATAGAATCTGCCGACTAGCCCAGTTATATCATCCATCATTCCAGGTCACTCCACATCACTCTGAATAATTATAACTGTGCTGACTCAGCAATATTGGAGGTCTACCAGCTTTCCCTCCAATTTCTCTGGCTGCTGGTTTTCCCACCAAAACTCACTTTCGGGTCAGGCATTTCTGTCAGTCATTTCTGTCAGACACTCTCGTCGTCTGGTCATATAAATGCCTGTCATTGGTGACTGTCATAGTGCCCGTCACTCGTCATTCTGACACGCCGTCATTCTGTCTCGTGACTTACCCTAGCACAACTCTCCCCCCCTTTTAGGCGCGCGCTTACGTCCTCGCTAGCGTCTAGTGTTCGCCTGTATTTACATTGTCTGGGGATCAACAAACATGCACAGTGATGCTGGCTGCTAAGCCTCGGGTTCTCGGGTCCCGTGCCCCTCAGTCCTCGGGTCTGAGTCCCCCTGGCTTCTAAGCCTCAGGTTCTTGGGTCCCGTGCCCCTCAGTCCTTGGGTCTGAGTCCCCTTCCGCGCTGGAGGTTTCCCGAGGCTCCGTCCCCGAATTACGCTGCCAACGCTTAAACGGTTCTGTCGCCCTGGTACTCCTCTCGCTCTGCGGGTCTTGCGCTGCTTTGCGCCCTGAGGGTTTTAGACCTCAGTATCTTGTTCCTGCATCGGGATCTCGTCCGTCTGCGCTGTCAGAGTGGCGATGAGGTCCATGACTGCTGCTGCGCTTTCCTCGCTCATGCGCTTCCCCAACTTCAGCCCACAGAACATATGGTGCAACAAGGTGCGGGGGATCGCGTATACTGCTTGCGCTGACCCCATGCCTCGTGTTCTGGACGCTGAAACTCCTCCCTGCGATGAGTTCTCGTGCTTTCCCAGCACAGCTCTCGCGGGACATGGTGTTGCTTGGGTACACTGCAGCAGGGGTACGGGTAGCACGGCGTTCGTCCAGATATGTGTAGGTTTCATGTAGGGTGTCCCATACCTACAGTAGGAGACGGGGTGAGGAGCGGGCAAACCCTTCATCACAGATCGCGTGTGCAGCCCTCGCAGAGCATCTCCAGCCGGGTTCTCAATGAAGTAGTATGCTGGATCGTAGTACTCGATGATCTGCCGGGTACGCTTCACTCGCCGATCAGCCAGCTCCAGGTCCGGTACTCCCCTAGTCTTGGCCTTGCTGTACTCCTTACATGGTGGGCTCGCCCAGATCACGTCGAAATAGTGTCGGGGGTACAGCCTGTAGTTCCAGTGGAGAATGTCCTCGGTGCATGTTGCTTGCCACTTAGGGAGAATATCCACTGTCACCACTTCGCAGCCGTCGAACTGTCGTTGGAACTGTTGTTCTACAGACCCAGTCCCACAGAAGAGGACGAGGATCCTCACAGGATGTTGCACCGTCGTGAGATGCGGCTGATAGACCTGACTGGCACCCTTACTGTAAACCTTCGGAGTGGGGGCTCTCATTGTCATGAGCTGAGCCCTCTGCTCCTGCTGCTGGCCGTGCGTCTCCCTACGCCTCTTTTCTGGGGCCCTCCTCTGCTTCTCCTCATCGGCCTCAAAGGCTCTCAGGGGTTCCAGCCTGCCTCCCTTGCCCTCCAGGTCTTTTCGGGTCCGCCACTGGCTGTGACTGTGTGGTAATCCCTTCCACTTGGTCAACCACTCCTGTACTGACCCGCCAGTTTTCCCGCCTAGCTTTCTGAAGCGTGTGCGGATGCTGCGCTCCACCTCGCGCTCCTTTTGCCCTTCTACCATTACTGGCGGCGGTGCCATCTCTTCCCGTCTGCTGACAAAGTGATCTGCGCCTGACTGTACTGGGCTAAGCCTGTCTGCGGTGAATGTGTCATGCACCTTCCAGTGCACGGGCAACTCCAGTCTGTATGCTGACGGTGCTCCTCGGTCCTGCACTGGCAGTTCTTGCTGTCGGTCGCTGTACAAACATTCTACTACTCGCAGAGGTCCGTGCTGCAATTTGCGCAATTTGGGTTTCAGGCCCCTGTCACCGGGCAACGTCAAGTGTTGTCCATCCACCCACACCTGATCATTCACCTTATACTGCTGGAGACGGTGCCGTGCATCAAACTGCTCCATCACACGCTGCTGAGCCATTTGCAAACCCTCTCGTGCCGCCTGCAGCTGCTGCGCGAACTGCTTGGCCAACTGACCCTACAAAATAGGGATTATTCCAAAGGCTTGGACGGCACCATTCCGGGCGCCCGGAACCGTCCTGAAAATATTTGGTAAAATTCCAAGCCTTTGGAAACCGCCAGGAATTGCAAGGTGAAGCTTTGGGTTTTTCCCTAGGAGTCCTATGGGGTTCCAAGCCGATGTTCCTACGGGGTTCCAAGGGGCTGGACCGAAATTTGTTAGTCCAATGGGTCCTGGTCGATTCCAAGCCGTTGGACCTATGTCTTCGGATTACGTATGACCGAAGTCGTCGGTCCAAGGCGGTTCCAACGGTTTGGAATTCATTTTGGACAATTCCAAGCCTTTGGAACTTTCCAGTCTGAGGTCGGCAGTCTGAAATCGGAGGTTCAACGGCTTGGAACCCCATTGGACCGGTCTCCGCGCAGCACGGGCGTGGTTTCAAAAGATTCCAAGCCTTTGGAACTTGCTAGTACGAGTAATGAAGCTCGAACCCGGAGGCTCAACGGCTTGGAACCCCATTGGACCGGTCTCAGCGCAGCACGTGCGAGGGTTTCAAAAGATTCCAAGCCCTTGGACCTTGTTAGTACGAGGAATGAAGCTCAAACCCGGAGGCTCAACGGCTTGGAACCCCATAGGATCGGTCTCTGCGCAGCACGGGCGTGGGTTTCAAAAGATTCCAAGCCCTTGGACCTTGTTAGTACGAGGAATGAAGCTCGAGCCCGGAGGCTCCACGGCTTGGAACCCCATAGGACCGGTCTCTGCGCAGCACGAGCGCGGGTTTCAAAAGATTCCAAGCCCTTGGAACCCCATAGGCCCAGTCTCTGGGCAACACGGGAGCGTGTTCCGAAATTCCAAGCCCTTGGAACTTCCCGATCTGAGAGCGGAACGCTATGAGCAAGTGCTTGATATATAGACTGATAATTCTCTGGACCGATCATTCTTGCTACGTGCAGTTCAAGACCGTCCAAGCCTTTGGAACGATTATGGAAGTGATATCTTATGGTGTCCAGGCTTAGTCCAATGGTTTGGAACCGCTTCGGAACTTGCGTTTGACGGATTCCAAGGCGCATCCAAGCCTTCGGAACCCCTTTGGAACTCCAGGTAAGTTAGTATTATCTGTACAATGCGTGTTATATATTACAGTATATTTACAACTGGTAGGTTCTGACTTGGCAGCACGTGGTGCTCAACGAGACCGATACACTAAGTGAAGTGACTTGGAAGCTGTTAAATTGGATCCAAGGCGCCCGTAGTCCCGGGTCCACTGTTGACCTTGTTCTGAGCAGAGTGCTACTCCGAACGAGGCTTGCCTCAAATCCGGCGACGCGTTAAAGCGGCATGCACCATCGAAGAAAAGCAATCCCTTTCGTGGGGCTGAGTCTGGCTCGTGTCCCTGTTCGAGACAACAACCACACCAGAGCACTCTTCCTTTCAGGAGAAATGCTCCTCGAAAATCGCACCCCGGTCTCTACCGGGCCCCAATCTTGTGGAAAGGGATGGACGATTTTCGAGCCTGGCCACTTCCGGTGTGCTACTCGTGTAGAGTAACCCACCCGTCGTGGTCAGTACTCTAACCGTCCAGCATCCCCATGAGGCTTCTATGACGGACGGGCACCAGGTGGTCCGTGCAGGCAAGATAATTGGCATTAATTGCCTGTATTTGCGAAGCACTCCAATTTAAGATATGCATCCCAAAGTCCGAAACCCAGTGTTCCGAAGCTGACCCACGAAATCTAACGTAGAGCAAAAAAACAAATCCAAATTCGAAATCCAGGATCCCGAAGACTGAAATCTGAAATCTAACGTAGAGCAAAATCAGCCAAATCGAAATTTCGAAAATCTAACGTAGAGCAAAAAACAAATCCAAAATTCGAAAATCCAGCATCCCGAAGACTGAAATCTGAAAATCTAACGTAGAGCAAAATCAGCCAAATCGAAATTTCGAAATCTAACGTAGAGCAAAAAAACCAAATCCAAAATTCGAAAATCACTTTCCAGGTCAATTTAACGTGACCGATACATTAAGTGATGGCTCTAAAGGTGTTCCAAAGGCTTGGACGATGCTTGGACTCTTCTTCGTGGGGGAATCCAAGGTTGTTCCAAAGGCTTGGACGGGGCTTGGATATTGTTAAACAATGGTTCCAACGGCTTGGACGGGATTTCGAACTCACCGAGTCGGACGATGCATACTCAATCGGGCTGAAGAAGTTTTCACGGATCTTCCGGAGCATCCGTTCGGCATGGTCATGAAGATATGTGTCATCCTCGTGTTCTTCCTCTTCGTCCGTCTCTGATGGTGGATCCGTCTCACCGTCATCATTCACACTTTCGGCACCGTCAAGAGAGTCGTTTTCTTCATGATCTCGGTCATTGGAGAGGCGTGCGACGGGCGGATGTAGGATCAAATGCCGCTTAATCTGTTTTTTGGAGTAGCAAAATCGGAGTCTGCATTGATCGCATGGGCATGGAGTGCCTTCCGCGTTCTCGTTTCGAGCTAGTCCACGCCTTTGCCTAGCCATTATTCCTGCGAATCCATGTAAGAAGTGTGAGTTGTCTGACCGGACTTGTAAGGTTTTCAGATGCATTCCGGGCGCCCGGACCCATGGTCCGGCGCGTGGGAACGTAGTTCCGGGCGGTCGGAATTAAATACCTTCAACATTCGGCAAAAGTCCGGTTTGTCACCTTTACATCAGGGTTTCTACGTTTTTAGGCACAATCCGGGCGCCCGGACAGGCCAGGGATTACGGTGTCCATCGGTTTGGAAAAGCCATCTTAAAAATCGACTAGGTCCACTTCTGGGGATTAATCCAGAGGCTTGGAAGTCCATTGGAACTGGACATTTGCTCCCACTTGAAAAATTCCATGCCTCTGGAATTCCAAAGTGAAGCATTGGAATCGCACAAAGTTTTTTAGAACGTTTTGAGGATTGCAAAAATCACCTAAGGACCAATATTCCAACGGGTTGGCCCACTCAAACCAATGGCATGGAACTTTTTTGGTAAAAATCGACTAGGTCCACTTCTGGGGGTTTATCCAAGCCCTTGGAAGTCCATTGGAACTGGACATTTGCTCCCACTTGAGAAATTCCATGCCCCTGGAATTCCAAAGTGAAGCCTCTTATTTCAAAGCTTAATACTTGGCTGTTTTTTGTGTAAAAAGCCCAAAAAACAAAATTTCGGAAAATTTTCTGTTTTTTTGAAAAGTGGACATATGTTTGGCCCCGATGTTTTTGATATGCAGCGACGTGAAAAATGCAGAAAAATTGTTTTCTACCGTCAATTGTGCACATCTTACGGGAAATTTCTAAAAATAGAGCTGCGACGAATTCTGTAGAAGGACTTGCTCCAAAAATAAAAAGCAACAGTCCAGAAAACAGAAATATACAGTATAGCGATGGACTGCTCAGATCGAAGATTAAATTGGATTCGTCGTGCACGAATGGTTGGATCGACTGCTCAGTCTTTCGCCGTACGTAGTAGTCGCGAGTAATCGCGAGTAATCGCGAGTAATCGCGAGTAATCGCGAGTAATCGCGAGTAATCGCGAGTAATCGCGAGTAATCGTTAGTAATCGCGAGTAATCGCGAGTAATCGCGAGTATCGCGACCTTTGAAGACGATGGATTTTCAAATGGCTAGACGAACGGTACTCTGTGACTGTGGACTGTGGACACAGTGAAGACCCGACACTTTACAATACGGAACTTCATATTTCACCTCAACGCCGTCGAAGACTTGCAGTATTGTATGTCCAGGTTTGTACTGTAATTATCTATATGAGCTTAGCCGTGTCTTCTTTCTTCTCATTTTTCGCAAGATTACTTTGTGGAGATCTGCAGGAAATTCTCCGGTGACGCTCGGGTCCGGGACGTAAACGCGATTCCAGGAAGTCTGAAAGATCTCTGCGGCGGAGTTATTCAAACGGTACGGGCTCAATTCGCTGTGACACTGAGAATGCCGCAACGACAGTTCTTGAACGTACCTGCCGTTATCTAGCAGCCTTGCATGTTGCGCGCGCAGAGTTGTTTTCAGCATTTTGTTTGAAAACAGTTCAGCATCATCGTAGTAGCAACACCGTATCATTAATCCCACAAACCTGCACTTTTAAAAATAGCGTCAGCCCAAAATAGTACCGATGCTCGAGAATCGGCCATAACACGCCGGTATGTTTTCCACATATGCGTGTAGAACTGAGCTTTGTGTTTTACTTTTTCAGGGATTGGTACCGCCCGGGTCGAGAATTGCTCTATCGCAGGTAAGACTGTTTAAACGTTGGATCTGATTTGCGTTTCGTTGACTGAAGTTTATTATTTTACTTGCGGTTCGGCGTCTGATGAACGCTGATTTTGTTCTGTTTTACGGCATGTTCGCAGGTCGTGTTTCAAGTGCGTCAGTGCTTGCAATTAGCGGAACAGATTTCAATTTAAAAGTTTCAAACTAATTAGAGTAGTTTTAAGAGTAGTTTCGAAAGCTTGCAGCTTTCGGTAGAATCCCTGACTTGTGATAGCATTATTAGCCTGAACCTAGATCCCACGCACTTGTAACTCTGTCAAGTAATGTTATTTATCCAATGATGATGACGTATTTGCAACTTAGCATCGCAACCTTTAAACTTTCTGTGTACAGCATGCACACGACATCATAATGTATGTGTGCAAAGAAACATGAAAACAATGTAGCAACAATTGCAAGTGTATTTTGGAACTGCGCAGTACCCCTTAACCCTGCATACCTGCATATTCTCATTGTAAATGTATTTGGAGCCATGGTTCCAAGTCTTTGGAACCATGTCCGTTTAAGCCTTTGGAGCCATATATGTTTAAGCCTTTTGGAAACGTTGTTCCAAATCGTTGGAAATGCGGTTCCAAGCGTTTGAAATTAATGAAATGTATGAAGCAAAATAAATGTATTTGGAACCATGGTTCCAAGCCTTTGGAACATGTCCGTCCAAGCTTTTGGAAACATTGTTCCAAAGCTTTGGAACAATGGAACCTGGCCATGCAATTCTCGTTTAACAGATTCTAAGCCCCGTCCAAGCCCTCGGAACTCGCTTGGAACCTTAATTTAACAGCTTCCAAGCCCTTGGAATCACGTTGGAATCTCTGTTTAACTGAGTCCAAGCCCTATCCAAGCCCTTGGAACCCCCTCGGAAACTTCTTTTGACGGAGTCCAAGACCCGTCCAAGTCTTTGGAACCCCTTTGGAACCTGTTTTTTTGCAGCGTCCAAGCCCTTGGACCCTCCTCGGAATCACCGTTTGGCAGAGTCTAAGCCCCGTCCAAGCCTTTGGAACCCCATTGGAATGCCCGTTTAATAAGGTCCGAGCCCCGTCCAAGCATTTGGAACCCCCTTGGAATCGCCAATCTAAAAAAATCCTATGGGAATCCAAGCCGATGGTCCAAGCGGGTCCAACGGGGTTCCAAGCCGACGGTCCAAATGGGTCCTACGGTATTCCAAACCGACGGTCCAACGGCTTGGAAACCGATTGGAATTTTATGTAAATTCCAAGGGGGTTCCAAGGGCTTGGATAGCAAATGTCCAGGTCCAAGCCCTTGGACCGCGGCTTGGACGGGGCTTGGACCTGGACATTTGCTGTCCAAGCCCTTGGAATTCCCAGTGTTAACGCCAACGCCTCTCAAACACATACCTGTCCTACCGGGTCCTATGGGGTTCCAAGCCGACGGTCCAAGCCCTTGGAATAATCCTTATTTTGTAGGGTGATGTGCGGTACCCTGCTTGTCCGCTGCTGTGCGACCTCCCTTCCTCCTCTTTGCGCCTCCCTCCAGTGCTGCGTCCATGAAGAGGTCCAGCTGGGTCGCTGGCGCATGTCCGTACACCAGTTCGAACGGTGAGAACCCTGTCACTGCCGACTTGGAGTCATTGATGGCGTACTCCACTGGAGCCACCCACAGGTCCCAGTCCTCCTGATTCTCTGCCACGTAACAACGCAGCATGCGCTCCACGGTGTGGTTACTGCGCTCAGCCTGGCCATCACTCTGCGGGTGATAAGGGGTGGTGCTGGCTACCTTTACGCCCATCAGTCGCATGAACTCCTGAGTCAGAGCATCTCGAAAGCGTGGATCCCGGTCGCACACAATCTTCATCGGGGCCCCGTGCAGTCGCCACACTGCATCCATGAACATTCTGGCCACCACCTCCGCTGAGCTATCGTTGTACGCCATTGGGACCACGTGCACCATCTTACTTAGTTTACAAGTAAATGTGGCGAAGGCATTCACACCTCTCTCTGTCGTGGGGAGCCCAGTGACAAAGTCTATGCTCACCACTTCCCACAATCGGCTAGGCACAGTGTGAGGCTGCAACAGGCCTGCTGGGTATCCTTGGCGCGGCTGGGTTTGCTGACAGGTTACACAAGTCTTCACCCATTCAGCTACGTCCAGGTCCATTCGCGGCCACCAGAATCGCCGTCTGACTCTGTCCAAGGTCTTGTCCCTCCCTGTGTGACCTGCTGCAGGTGCTTCACGAGCCTCCCTCAAGACCAGCTCTCTCAGAGGGGAGTCGGGAGCTAAAACCACCTGATAGCGTCCTTCCGCCACTCTCCAGATGATGCTACTCACCAGCCGAAAATGCTCGGTGCGGTGATGCTGAGTGGCCAGTAGTTCCTGCTTCAGGGCTGAAAGGTACTCACTGCGCCTGTGCTCTGCCCGTAAGGCACGCAGAAACATGCCCGGTTCCACCACACCTGCCTGGTCCCTGATCTTAGCTGCCGCACCCTTGAGAGTCACTGCTGGTGATGCTGAGGGTCTTACCCTTGGAGCTGTGATCTCATCGAAGTGCTTCCGCTGCGGCTTGGCCAACACTACCAAGACGGGCCATGGAATGGGCAACTCCTGTAAAGCTGTACGGTGTCCCCTTTCTTCGCCAGGAGAGATGAACATCCGATTGGGCTCCCCTTGCTCGTTCACTCGGGGTATGGTCTCCGTAATCTCCATTCCGTACTCTCGCAGCAAGGGCCGCCAGTCAGCCTGCGGGAAGTCAGGCAACAGGAACAGCGCGGTTGTGCTCTGGGGGGGCGTGCCGGGCCTCTGAAGCGTAGTGCCTTAGGATGTCTGCAATGCTCACCTTGGAATCCGAGAAAGGTGGGTTACACCACACCACGCGACCCCTCCACTGTTCCTTCAGGCAATCTGTCCAGAACGTGTCCACCTGCCGGTTCTGCCCCATGAGGTCGCAGCATGCATCCACCTGGAACCGTCCACCCAACACTTTCGCGTACTTGGCTTGTAGTCGACTGAACTCGGACGGAATCAGCTTCCAGTCCTGATTGTCTACCAGGGGTTCCCCAGGTTGCATCCTTGGTGTGGGCTGCTGCTGCACCGCTGCTGGCTGCTGCTTCTCTGCTGGCCGCTGCTCATTCTGGGCTCGTGTCTGGACTCCCGCCATTGCCGGTAGCGCGGCCATCCTTTCCACTGTGACCATAGCGTCCAGCCATAAGTCCGGTGTTTCTGCCCACCAGAGGCCGTTCAGCTGAGTTAGCTTACCGGTTACTTTGGGCTCACTGACCGGTGGGTACTCATCTTCCTCCTCATCCGACGAGCTGAGCTCCAAGTCCAGGGGTGAAGTGGGATCTTCCTCCTCTACAACCTTCTTCAGGCCAGCCACCACGTTCTCCTCTTCTTCTGATTTCCCTTTAGCTCCAGCTGCTCTTCTGCCCTCCTCTGCAGATACCGGCTGGTCAGTGCTCGGGTCCACATACCCAGCTTCCTTAAGCCCTTCTCGCGCCGTCGCCTGCACATAGTCCGGTCGCCGCGAAGCAGCGTCTGGTACCACCAGTGTGCGTCCTGGCACGTGCTCCATTGCGTGCGCTCCTACCTCCACCAGATCTTCATACCACCTGGCCTGGCGTCGGCTGAGCTCACGTCCAAGTGCAAATAACCACTTCAGTGGAGCATGATCCCCCATCAGCCTGAACTCCGTGAAGATCAAGTAATGTCTCCACGTCTGTGTGGTGCAGTGGTGAATCGCGGCCAGCTCTCGCTCGCCCGCGTGGTAGTTCTGCTCGGCTGAAGAGAATTGCTTACTCTCGAAGGCTATGGGTTGCAGGCCCTTGCCTAGATCCTGCATCAGTACGCCAGCTAATGCCACTGCACTCGCATCAGTCTGCACAACAAAGGGGCTGGTGCCGCGATGCGCTGCTTCCTGATCGGGCAAGATCAAGGTCGGTGCAGTGGTGAGAGCGGTCTTGAGGCGTTCGAAGGCGTGTTCCTGCTCCGGTCCCCATTCCCATGGCACTAGGTTCTTGGTTAGCTTGGTCAAAGGGTGCGCTAAGTCAGCGAAACCCTGTATGTACCGTCGATAAAACTCAGCCAAACCCAAGAACTGTCGCACGTGCTTCACCGTTTCCAGTCGCGGCCAGTCCCGTATGGCTGCTATCTTGTCTTGCTGTGGTCGGCAGCCAGTGCGGTCAATGACATGTCCCAGGAAACGTACCGAGCGTTTAAAGCATCGTAGCTTGGACTCCTTCAGCTTGACCTTATTCTGTCGACATACCTCCAAAACCTGCCGCAGGTGGTCCAGGTGCTCCTCGGGGTTGCGTGAGAAGATCATGATGTCATCCACAAAAACTCTGACGAACGGTAGGTGGCCCAAGTACTTCTGCATCATTCGCTGCCAGCACGAAGGACTATTGGACAGCCCCATTGGCATGACCAACCACTCATATGCTCCAAACGGCGTGGTCATGGCGGTCTTCTCCACTGCTTCTTCTTCCATAGGGACTTGCCAAAATCCCCACAATGCATCAGCGGTAGAAAAGATGGTTGCTCCTTGCATGTCATCGATAAGAGCCTGCACGTCCGGTAAGGGGTAACGGTCTTTTACAGTGATCTCATTGATCTGTCTGTAGTCAATTACCAGCCTTAGTTCCTTCGGGTTCGAAGGCTTGGGCACCATCAACACCGGACTGCCCCATGGCGAGGAAGAAGGGCGGATGTACCCTTTTGCCAGAAGCTCGTCTAACTGTACACGCAGCTGCTTCATTTCCTCCATGGATAGTTTGTAGCATCGTTTATGCCGAGCTCCCTCCTTGTACTCAGGGTCCAGTACCAGCGGCGATTTGTGCTCTCGATCCACCACGCCCTTGGGTAGTTCCATCCCCACCACGTCCTGGTACCGCTGCTTCAGCTTCACCAGTTCGTCCAGGATCCATTGTGGTACCTCTGCGTCCTCCTCATCCGGCTTGGCCTCCTTGGTCTCGCCTTCGTGCTGCTTGACCTTGCTGTCCGCGCCGCTGTTCTGCTCATCACTAGGTGTCGCCGCAGCAGCTGGTGCCTCCTTCCTGAAACAGCTATGCCCATCTTTGCTTTGCCCTGTCTCAGCTTCTATAGGTGCTGCCAGTACTGGCTCGCTAACTCTGCGCGATCTCCTGTGGTTCACCCCTCTGCCCCTCCGCTGCTCCTGCTGCAGACGCAGTGCCTGCCCTGTTTTCCACAAACAGTATGCCTCCTCTTCCCACTCAGGTTCCAATTCCTCCGCGTGGTGCTGTGCAGCCTGCTCCCTGCGCTCTCGTGGAAGCATCTGGAACGCCTCCCATCTGGCCCTCGTGGGGTAAGGTCCCCAGTCTCGCACAGCGGGTTGCGCTGATGTGGGGCATGTCACCGGTCGCAGAGCACACACCTGCTCCTGTGCCCAGTCCTCCTGGTCTGTTGCATCTTGTTCAGATTCAGACGAACTGCTGTCGGAGATTAGGGTGGCTACGCTTGCTACTGTACTGTCGCTGTTGCAGCCTTCCTCGTCAGAGGTAACTTCCCCCCCCCTTTGCCTAGCGTTGTCACCCTCTGCCTCCGATGATGATGATGAAGATGACTCTGATAAGGCTGCAGAGGCCTCTAAGGGAGAGTTGGGGTCGTCGGTGGCCTCCATTTTAAATGTGCCATCTGGAGCCAGGTACATCAGGTACGCTTCCTCGCCGCTATTCTTCAAAGCTCGCAGGTCCTTCCTGGCCTGCTTAGTACTGATAAGCTGTGCCTCTACCAGTCCCATGGCCTGCCCAGACCCTGTAGATGATGACCCAGGGTTGCAACCCGCGATGACTACTTTCTGCGACCCATGTCCGAACTTCACGCTGCCATACTGGGCGTAGTCAAATGTGACCTTCTTCTGTGCTCGTAGCCAGTCTCCGCCCAGCACTATGTCCACTCCGAGTGCTAGTGGCATGACACGCAGTGTAACCTGTTTGGCATAACTGCCCTTACGTGTCTCAGCTGTGAGCTTCGGACGGACGCAAGAGTTGGCGTCGTACACAGTGCCATCTGCCACCTGCACCTTCATCGGCGTCTCGTGTTTCTTGGGCTGGAGTTTAAACTTCTTGGCGGCCTCCACAGAAGTGAAGCTAGAAGAAGCTCCAGAGTCCACCAAGACTTTTACTCGTACTCTGCCTACCCAAGCCCAGAAAATCAGCAGAGTGGGCCCCTTCGCGTCCATAGCGGCTAGCACATCTCCGTCCAGCCACTCTCCCCAGCGTCCAGACCCCGCGTCCACCCCTATCTCTGGTCTGATGCTGGCCAGTTTGTGCAGTCCCGGCTCCTTCTCAGGCGGATTCAGCTCCTCATCTGAGTTGTCCTCTGGCAGATGGTACGTACCGGCCTCTGCTATCTTAGCCTGCCAGCGAGCTTGCCTGGTGATCAGATCTTCCGGTTCTGAATCACCGGGCCACGGCGCAGGTCGAGCTGCCTCAGCTTCCTGGTGCGCTCGGGTGATCTTCCTTAGCTGGTCAACACGCTCCCGAATTTGCGCCAATGCACTTCTGACTCTGTGCCCGTGCACTTCCACTTCTTTCCTTCTGCGCGTTACTGTCTGTGCTGCTTTCCAGGCTGCTGACAGGTGCCCGTCACGTAACCGTTGCTGGGCGTGTGACAGAACTGGCTGCTTAGCGCGATCCAGTTGTCGGCGCAGAGCTCTTCCAACCAGCTGGCGCGGGGCTGCTTCCTCTCTAAAGCGCACCCTTCTGACTCCTGGGGGCTGCAACGCGCGCTGGTACACCCCCTTCGTGCTAGGGGCCCCTTGACTCCCCTTGCCGAACAGAGGAGGGAATCTGATCTGAACCTCTGTTGGTTGGGATGCCTGTGCTGGCGCAGCATCTGGTTCAGTTCTTCCTGGCGCTACCACCGTGATTGGCCGTGACCTCCTCAGCCAGCGCAATGCCCGCCTCATTTTCTCCACCGCTCGCTGTGCTGGTCCTGGTCCGTGCCTCAACCGATGATCCTCTCTGAAGTGAGTGATCCACCGGTAGGCCTGACTTTGCCTGCCTCTCTCTGGTTCCTTTCCAGAGTCGGCCTCCCTCCTGCTGGCCATGGCGAGGTGCGGAGTACTTACCTCGCGGGCCTGCTGGGGGCCTAAGTGCGTTGTCCGGGAGAGGCACCGGCCCCCGTCGACTCTCCCTCGGCAAAATCCATGTGCTCTGGGGCTACCAGTGCCAGCTGCTGCTCCACTATCCCGCCAGATCCAGTATCTATCCCCGCGTTCTTGAAGGTCTCGAAAGCCTCCTCCCAGATACATTTGACCCAGGCTGCATTCTGCTGGGGCTGGTGTTGATGAGGACAGTCGCGAGCCAGATGCTCCTTAGACTTGCATTTTCGACAGCCTGAGTAGGTTGACGATCCTGGCAGCTGTCGGCCTTCCACTTCCGTTGGAGTCGTAGTCGTAGGCATGGCGTAGCACTGTTCCTCAGGAGATGCTTCTTCCTCCCAAAACTCTGCCAAGGGAGCTACATGGAAAGGGGATTGGTCGCGAGCAGTCTTCAGATGCGCAGGATCCTTGCGCTCCTCTATTGTAGCTTGCTCCACATACTTACGCAGTAGTTCTGCCTCCCATCCAACCTTTCCGGAGCTCTGGTTGAAGTCCACCTTTCCAACTAATTCCTTGTGGACCCTGGCATGCAGCTCTGGTGTCAACCCACTTAGAAATATTCCTGGTAGTGCCGCTCTACTTACTGGTCCCGTCACCCCATGGTTGTGCAGCATCTCCAGCATGTCGAAGGACTCCATTAGTGAGTGGTGGAAGGTGGCGGCGTTCCTTCCAGCGTTCTTGCCAGAGGCTTGACGAGCTCGCGACAGCATATTGGGTAAAATGCTCAGGTGGGCGTCAGTGACACATGCTCGCGCAAGTGTGGCCACTAAATCATCCGGACTCAGCATCTGGTTGGCCAACACCTTTTGATTTAGAACTCCTTGCGCTGACCCCTCCACCCGGTCCCTGATGATCAGTCGTAGTTCTTCTGGAACGGTGGTGATGGTGGCCCCTTCCTGATCTCCATCGTCGCAGGACTTCTTCTTCGTCAACGCTCTCTTCACCAGTGCTTCCTTGAAGTGATCTTGCAGTTCTCTCATGAATTTCTTCAGGGGAGCTAAGCAGATGTCCAGATGGTCTGTCCCCGCTGGGGCTGTCCGTAGGGCATGTGTACGTGGTGATGCGGTCCCGTAGCTTCCGTAGAGAGAGCAACAATCTGTCCTCAGCTTCCAACTCCTTCAGCTTGGTATAGTCTGCCCGCTGCTGATCCCTCTCTGTCTGCTACTGCTCGACTGGTCTTCGGGGCGGTGGACAGTTCGGAGGTTCTTCCTCAGGTTCCTCTGGTGGAGGTGGAGGCTGGGACTGTCGAGGGGGTTGTGACTGTTGTAAAGTGACACTGGGAGTTGGGATGTTGGGCAGTTGGGCCAATGCACCAGACCAGGGCGGCTGAGTACAATTCTGACAGAGTGGAACTTGCTCACACGTTCTGTTGGGTCCCAGCATAACCTCCCATACTAACCCAGAGGCGACCTTAACCCCTCCAGCTGGGGACAACAGCAGTCTACCGCATCTGCTGCAATGCCACGTCAACATATTAACCAAGTCATCAATTATTTGTAAAATGAAAAAAGGTTCGCAGTATATCTCTGACCAAGGAAGACATCGTATTTTGAGTAGGTTCGGCCCCAAATCAAATTTTCTTTTGACCCGCCTTCGGTCCGCCCGGTCCGGGCTGGAAATCGGTTCGGCCCGCCTTCGGCCCTTCGGGTCCTCATATCGTGATGGCTTTGCATGATTTTTAGGTTCGGCCCGATTTTGGCCCGGTCCATATTTCCCTCAAAATGATGTTTTATCATATCCATTCAGGCATGATTATCCAATGCTCGTAGCACAGGTAGCAAAACATCACAATGAAAACATATATCACCAATCAAACCCATAAACATTATTACACGAACTAAGTTAACAAAACCTAAAGTGATCAGCGTATCACAAAGAGAATAAGGTAAATTCAAATCCATTAATCGAGAAACCGTTTAACGCGTATGCAGGCTAATAAACTAATATCAATCCGATTCTTTTTTTGTGGGCTCCTTCTTCAAACCACACCACATTTTATTCACGCCATAACACAGTAACTTGTCATCTGAGTAGTAGATCGCCTTTAGTCTTTATTTATTGTTTCCATGCGCACATATGTACTTGTAGAATGTGTCGATAGCCGTATATTCTCGCTACAACACGGTATCGTGCATGTGCAGTGAGTAGGAACTAAGGGGCATATAATATAAACAGTTTATATGTTATGCCCCTTGGTAGGAAGCTGGGACGCTAGAGCTCTACTGCCGTGATACGGAAAGACGAGAACGTACAGTAATGTATACGGAATCGTATCGGCCCGATGAGCCTGATATTGCGAAATACGTTCGGCCCCTAGTCGGTCCATCTCGTTCGATTCGGCCCGGCTAAATTGAGGTGGGCATCCAACGATTTTTACGATCGGCCCATTGTCAATCCCGTCCATTTTACACATCTGCCGAGGATACGAGGTAAAAAGGTTAGGAATTCGTCGTGTTTTTTTGTTACAAATCCCTCAAAATGGTCCCTTCCTATCATGCATTTTCCCTGTTTTACGGGCACGAAATGCCTTGGTATCCGTGGACTTTTTTTTGGGGAGGAGGGGAGGGGTGGATAAATTGAGCATTTCTCTTGGTTTCTTATACGCATTTCCCTACACGCACAACTTGCTAAATTTGTATGCACGCCATCTCTTAATTCATGCATATTTTTAATCGAAGGCTTTCACTAAGAGTATTCGTCAAAGCCGTCCCGGAAAATAGTCGGCTTATAACAAGGTTACACTGCGAACACTCAGTTCGGCAATTTCTACACCTCAGTACTAACGCGGCGGAGCTGCCCCTTCTCGACTCGCGCAAAACTTTGCTAAGGCAAAATAATTCTGACACCTGAATAGTGAATACTAACGTAGCAAAGCTGCCCCTTCCACACCGAGTGCAAGTGAAACCCACGCCGAGTGCCGACTGAGAGCCACGCCGAGTGCAAAGTGAGAGTCGCACCGAGTGCAAAGTGTGAGCCACACCAAGTGATGACCGAGAGCCACACCAAGTGCCGAGTGAGAGCTACACCGAGTGCAATAATAATGATAATAATAATAAAACATTTACGTCGATGCGTAAGGCAACGCCTTTGGAACGATCTACAAGAGTCTGTTCCGCTCATTCATGACTGTCTGCAAAGGCAGGAAGCATTCCATAAGGCATGGAAGCAGTGGCGGCTAGGCATTAAGGAAGGACGTGTCGAAGTGAGAACCACATCGAGTGCCAACTGAGAGCCACACCGAGTGAAAAGGTTGTAAACATTTTTGGCGGTAACAATATAGTAAAATATTTATGGTGTGTTGATTTTTGAAATATGGTAGCTTTAGTGGATAAGTTATGTATGTTTGAAGTATGGTGGTTTTAATGTGTGACTTCTGTTGTTAAAAAAACGTGCGTTTCGTGTGTCTGTAAATTATTGGTTTTTTGTGTGCGTGAAATATGTTGAAATAATGTCAATAAAATGTGGTGTGCTAATTTGTTTATGAAATAGTGAGTGAAAAGGTTGTAAACATTTTTAGCGGTAAAAGTATAGTAAAATATTTAGCGAACAAAAAATAGAATTTTGAGACCATACTAAATCGTATAATATCGAGAACGTACTTAAGCTGAGCTGGAAAAAACAAGTCGGAAAATAAGTAGATATCGCTACATAAAATATTACTATGAATAGAGTTGACTTTGCGAAAGGTTTGCTTTAGCAGTTGAGGAGTAGTTGAAAGCTTGCGCCAAGATCTTTGAAGCAAAGTTTGTGTCAAGCTAACTCGACTTTGCACAAACATTTCTTTGCAAATTAAGGAGTAGTTGGAGCTTGCGCAAAGATCTGTGAAGCAAAGATCTTTGCACAAATACTACTTCAGACTTTGAAAAGCATCTGCAGCTTCCGCAAAGGTCTTTGGAGTTAACTCGACTTTGCACATAGATTTCTTTAGCAATTACTGATTAGTTGGAGCTTGCGCAAAGATCTTTGAAGCAATGATCTTTGCGTAAATACTACTTCAGACTTTGAAAAGCATGTGCAGCTTGCTGAAAGATCGTTGAAGTTAACCCGACTTTGCGCAAAGATTTCTTTATCAATTACTGATTAGTTGCATAGTTGGAGCTTGCGCAAAGATCTTTGAAGCAACGATCTTTGCACAAATACTACTTCAGACTTTGAAAAGCATCTGCAGCTTGCTGAAAGATCGTTGACGTTAACCCGACTTTGCGCAAAGATTTATTTGGCAATGGCTGATTAGTTGGAGCTTGCGCAAAGATCTGTGAAGCAAAGATCTTTGCACAAACTTCAAAGATCTTTGCGCAAATACTAACTCAAACTGTAACAAGCACTTGCAACTTGCTGAAAGATCTCTGAAGTTAACTCGACTTTGCGCAAAGATTTCTTTACAAATTAAGAAGTAGTTGGAACTTGCGCAAAGATCTTCGAAGCAAAGATCTTTGCGCAAATACTACTCCAAACTCTAAAAAGCAGACGAAGCTTGCGCAAAGATCTTTGGAGTTAACCCGACTTTGCGCAAAGATTTCTTTAGTAATTACTGATTAGTTGGAGCTTGCGCTTGCGTCGATTAGCACCATTTTTTTGTCATTTCCTGGGTTAATGCGGTTCGGCCCCACGAGGATTCCCCCCTCGGCCCCGCGTCGGCCCGGAACTCGTTTTGGCGACCGAGTTCGGCCAGGGCCGGCCAATCAGGGTAAAATATATTCCCGGTCTCTGACGTGGGATATATAGTCACCTCTTATTCCTCCAGCTATCATACAGGGACGGTTCGAGTCGCAAAGCAACTATTGAGCTTAAGAGAACATCGTGCTATCGAAAGCTTCCAGCATATTCCAGCTTAGCATATACGTTGCATACCTGAAGAAATAACTGACATATATTTCTTCTTCCTCCGCTTCATTTCGTTACATGCAGCTCGCATATATGAAGCATGCGACGAACAAAATTGTAGATGAAACAATACCGATAATACATATAATTGAATGCTGGTAGTCGCGGCTCGCACCGCAGATACGAGATAACATTGTGCTGTCGAACTCGCCCGGCATATATTGTTATCCAGTCGGCGGGAGTGTCGCTCCGAAACAACTAACTTACACGCCAATCGCGCCAAATGTCAGAGAAGTATGTTCTTCTACGCTTTTGTTGTTGACCGTGGTTGAAGTGAATATCTTACAAATTGTAGGCTATATGGGGCGCGATTGGCGTGGCATTTTTTGCAACGCCAATCGCGCCGGGCGGGATTGGCGTGAACAGGGCACGATTAATCGCGCCGCGAGATTGGCGTGTAACATATATATTATGCTTATCAATATGCGCATATCGCATGATATTGGTTGATCATCAATATTATATCATATATTGGTTGATCATCAATATATGCATATCGCATCACCCCCATGGAGATCTGGACAAGCTTTCGTTTGATTCCTCCAGCCATCATACCGTGACCGATGGAGTCAAGGATGATTATGATAACATCGTGATAACAAACTCTCCCGGCATAATTATACTGTCATTCATTCAGGAGAATCAATCCCAAACAAATACTCTAAGCATACATACAGATAATCGTATAACGTAGGAGGAACGTATAATAATAATAATAATAATAAAGATAATCGTATAACGTAGGAGGAACGTATAGATAATCGTATAACGTAGGAGGAACGTATATCGTAGGTAAAAATTACAGAGATTGAGAAATGATAATATAATCACGTAATAGTTGCGAGATGCATGCATGCAGACATGCATGATATGTACAACATATGCATAATCGTATATCAATGATCGCACACGTGCCAGACGCTATAAAAATTATAATATGCGTTCACACAATTATTTTATACGTGCGTATGTAGATCAGGAATGGTCTACTGAATTCTCATTCTCTGCTTCACTAAGATCCATATCTGAAAAATCTAGCTGCTGATGGGTGACATTTATGAAACGACCGATATCGTGAATGCTTGCAGACACGCTTGCGGATGCGCCTGCGCCTACGGATTTGCCTGCACCTGAAGCGTCGTTTTGTGCGGATCTCAGTTCAAAAGCCACTTGCTTCAGATCTTCAAGGGAATGATTTGGGTATGTATCTGGTATTATGCGCCTGCGCCTGCGGATGCGCCTGCGGATGCGCCTGCACGTGAAGCGTCGTTGCGATGATATTTGCGATGATCGATGATGCATAAACGCAGTGGCAATTCATGCCGACATTTATTCTAAGTATATGCATTGTGTGGACGCGCATGCATGCTACAATTATAAAAACACGCAAGTGGCACAACGTGCTTCCTTTTAATAGACATTTATATTTGCAGACGGCGTGCTCACATGTCGCGATGAGATCTAGCGGGCTCCTTTCTACATCGTCTGCATGTCAAACACGCATGGTGCAATTATGAAATATATCTGCCCACAACTCGCTTCCTGTATCGCAAATGTCGAGCCTGCGTGTCGGTTGGGATGCATCCAACGGGATATCTGCCAAGACGCCATGCGAATGGAGACGATACACATTTAAATTCAGCCATTGGCACTACCATGCGAGTATAAAATGTCAATCATGATAATCAAGCAAATATATTCAAGCAAATGCGCAGATGACATGACGATATGCAAGTGTGGCATTTGCGATACAGGAAGCGAGTTGTGAGCGTGTGCTTGTGCGAATGGGGTATATGAATAGCAGTGATTACTTGTGCTTCGATACAATTTAATCAATAATTAGAAATCCCCCAGATGGGATGCTTCGCTGACAAGCGGCATTACCAATTTATACACCTGTGTGATAAGATCAGATTCTACGTTACGGACACGTTCATGAATGTACATCGGAATATCCGATATACACACACACACACATGAAGCGTCGTAGAGCGTGTTTTGATACAATCATCACTAGTAATTAAATTAGAATTTTGCGGTCGCGACGCGAAAGATTTGATATGGTACCCGCATACACCGTAGATTTGATAAAATCGTTTCATACAGCCGTAGACTTGGAAAATCGTCAAACTCTTGAATAATCGTCATTCGGGAGGCATAGTCAGCCACGTCGGCTGATTGTGAAAAACAACGCAACGCCCGATAATTATGTAGAATATAGTCACCTACATGCATGTACTTTTGTGCACCGTCGGTGCGTATTTTTTATTTTTTAGTTTCGTATACCTGAAACCCAACGTATATCGCATCACGCCTATATGCAGCTAAACAAACTCTTGTATCCATGCTGTCGTCATACAGTGAATGTTGGAGTCGAAGGAATACTGCTTGAGCGCATTATGATAACATCGAGCGATCGAACTGTTCCAACATACAATGTCATCCATTTGGGATGCAAATAACCCGAATTTTTGGAATATTTGGGATATCGCATCACGTACGCCGATTTACATCAGCTGGACTATCAAGCTATCGTCTGATTCCTCCAGCCATCATACCGTGACCGCTGGAGTCAAGGATGATTATGATAACATCGTGATATCAAACTCTCCCGGCATAATTATACTATCATCCATTCAGGAGAATCAATCCCAAACAAATACGCTAAGCATACATACAGCGCATCACACCTATATATGCAGCGATCAATCATGCATGCATCGTTCATGTTACACTGTTGAATTTTAATTTCATGATCTGCTAACATCTTACCCAGGAAGAAGGCATTTCTATAATTACCAATAACACCTATATATGCAGCGCTGGACAAACTCCTGTATCCATCCAGTCATCCTACAGTGACTGTTTGAGTCGAAGGAAAGCTTGTAGAGCTTAATATGGTAATATGACATCAAGCGATCCAACTGTTCCGACATTTATTTGCACCCATTCGAAAATTGTATCACTTCGAAACAAAGATCCGGCTAAGCATCACATCATGATCTTTGTTGAGACTCCATGCCTTCATGATCTACCTTTGTTCACGAAGCATGACATCACGAATCGCATCACACCGATGTACATATAATACCTCACCACTATACGTGCAAAGCTCGCCCCGGAACAGTAAATCAGCACCATGTCGTCGCTGGAATGTGTACACGAAGTGTTCTCTCGCACGAAATTGTGTAAGTCGTCGTTTTCAAGGTTCGGTGGATCTGCCGTTCCGGTCGAAGGAAATGTGTACTTTGATGCAGACTATGTCGGGTCGATGCTGAGCAGCGATGACGAATATGTAGCACGTGTCGCAACACGCACGCCGGCTGACATGAAATCTGCTTCCAATTCGCCCAATACCTTGACGATTACGACAGAGTCGTCGCCATCATTTCCCATGAGCAACCACAGCGGCCGTGAAACATATAGTCGCGATAACAGGAATTTGCTCGTGTGTATTACCGCATACAACGAGAGCGCTGATGACCTTCACCGATCCCTGCGCTCGTTGCACAAGCGGTGTATCGAGATCGGCAATATCGATGTGCAGACGCTGGTCGTATTAGATGGCTGGCACGTGACGCATCCGTCTATGAAAGAATACATTTGGCAAATGTTTGGCACTACGGATGACAACTTTGTGCGCGACGATCCCGAAGCGTTCCGGCGCATAGAACTACTGTCTCTCGCAGCGTCGACTGGTGAAACGCAGCCCACCATGACGTCCGCCAAGGAAATCGTCGTCACGCATCCGGTACTCAGTGGGTCGACGCAGCTTCGCGATGAGGTTTTCCAATCATTTGCTGTCGAGCGCTTGCAGACAACGGTCGTGCAGGCACTACGTCAATCACCAATTGACATGACATGGGAAGTGGTGGAGGTACAAGTTGCCCCTAAGATATGGATGAAGCTGACATTCATCATCAAGTCGGACAATCGTCGAAAACACAACAGCCATGAGTGGTTTCTGCGCGGGTTTGCAATGGAGAAGCAACCGGATTTCGTTTTATTGACTGGTGAGTGCACATGGCACCATCGTTGGCTGCTGAAACCAATTTGACACTCGGCCAAATTTGTATGCCTATCATGTTATTATTCGTGTATAAACGAGCATGCTGGTTCCGAAGCCCAGCTCAGGATTTGATAGCAACGATAGCGTGAATAGCAATAACGATCCGAATTTTGGAGTGGATTGTTGTGATATATTAGTGTGACGACATCACGTACTTTGTGTATATATTGTTTGTTACGAACCCATCGTCGTGTGATTCGCACACCACCCAGGGACCTACGTATTGTACATCGCCCCACTCTATTTTTCGAGTACACCTCAATCTACATTGTCATATGCTGACACACAACATAATTTGCACGAATACGGGTGTATTTACATTCATCTTTACAGCATGAAGCTGGTACTGTGGGGGCTGGTATTGTGGGGATACCTGCTATTGTATTATTATCCAGTATTGCAGTTAATTTACATTTTGTGTATCTTCACTATCGTGAATTTCCAATGCAGCCTTGTATGTCCTGTTTGCGCCAGAAGAAGCGCCGCATACAAAATTTGAATATCAGGCGTCTCGTGATGGAAACCAACTTAGTGTCGCGTTATGGATCTTTGCCGCTTTCGATCCATCAACACTCGACATAAATGAAGAGATGGGGGGGAAGAGAGAGTGCGTGCGTGCGTATGTGTGTGTGTGTGTGTGTGATTTGATTAATGCGGTGTAGCGTCGTAGAGTCCTTGTTTAAACACTGCACGGGTATCGCAGATGTTGGAACCGAATATGGGCGCAACATGCTGAAGGTCTTGATCGACCACTTGGATACAGATCCATCAGTTGTTTCGGTCCTCCCGTATCAACGAGCACAACTGCCAAAACCGGGTACGTATACAATTGACCTAAGACTATACTATAGTATACTACATTACCGCTTCTGGTTAAATATGTCAATCCCCGGAATACCTCACTAAATCATACCTTAATCATGTTACTCTTTCAAGCCGGTGCTCGTTTGTATACCAAACAAACGTGTTTTGGTTTATTTGTTTCAACACGTCGGTGTAGGCATATATCTTGCTAGAATCGGCCAGAGTGTCGATACACACAACCTGGGTCCATATCCATACTTAGGATATATCCATAATTTTCGGCAAGCCAGAATATTATATATATATATATACGCTTGTCATATCCAATGCAAGGTGAGCTGACAATAACCCTTTTGGGGGGGCTCGTTTCAGGCCAAAATGAGCTAAATATGCACGTGTGATGAGACTCTGGCGTCGGTGCGCACTAGCGTGACTACGCATGTCCGAGAAATGTAATATCTGATCATTGTGTATCGATATATAGGGGTTAAGCATTATATATATATATATACTCGCTTATAGGTGAAAATTCACCAAAACATTGCTCATCAATGTATGGGAAAACATTGAAAAACTTTTTTCCGATTTCTCATAAAACGGGCATTGTAGGCACATATATATATATATTCTGGAATCCCAGATGGCACACATACATATGTGTGTGTGTGTGCCATCTGGGATGGTCGGCTTGATGCGATGTCAATACCGGCTGACATAGTCATGTATTTTATGATGCATATACGACCCACGTCCACGTTTGGATGGACATTTGAGTGATAAAGTGATTTAACATTTGAGACCCCGAAATTTGGTTGGATATTGTGATATATTAAGTGATATATGTGTAGTATATGCGCATACAATAGTTTAAACCGTAGGTCGAATGGGTCCTAACAGAGATACTCGACGCACATAAACATTGTCACCCCTGCTCTTTATGAGGAGGAACCCGGGCAAATTACTTATTTACATACCTAATCAAAGCTGGAATCCCAACGGGCGACACCGACGAAAATTCGATCTGACGACGTCCAAACGATAATGATGACATCGCCACTACATTCGCGCACATGTGCCGAGATGCCACCCCGACGTTATGGCATGGCAGATGCGGTGTTCAGAATATTCAATATACTTTCACAGAGACACAGAAGTGCAATCATCAGAATGATAACAACTCGGTTACTAATTGTATCGTGCCAGTGCCGTCGGATCGCAAAATGACGTCAAATATTCGATCGCAGGCCTAGTGGAGATCGTTAGATCGATTAGCCTAGTATAATATGGAGATACTACGGGTGCCGATGCAAAACACATATTTTAGTAAAAAAGTTCCTACACCGGCTTAGGGGTTAAACCTTGATAGATTAATTCTCGTTATGCATGGTGTATAGATCGTTCCGAATCATAAGTATTTTATACATGATATATTATGTAACAACATGCATTAGTTATCATAAAGACAATGCTGCAAATATATTCGGGGTTTCTAATGTTATTATACGACAATGATGTGAGCGTGAATAGACTCATGTTCATTCACGCGCAGCAATAAGCCGAATTTCAGAGTGTTGAAGGCACATATCAAGTCTTTCAATACAGGATGGTGTTTTCCATAATTGATGACAAGGCTTCACCTCTTTATATATTTTGTGCCTTTGTCAGCGCATCCGACGCCCTCGAGACATTATTTTAGAGGCGTGCCCATGACATACATCGAATGACATACAAACGGATATGTATGTTATTACAGAATATTGTTGTAATATTATAGAACAAGTATACACATTCATCAGGACACGCCCTGAGGTCATAAATGCTTTTGATAAATACATGTCACCAAAGACACACATGCAACCTACTCGCATTCGGCTTCGAGACAATATAATCCAAGGGTACGCGTTATCGACACAGTTGCCTACATGCATGTGTTCATAACGCAGCATGCATTACTATACGTGTAGAGATAATCACGTGGTGCATGCTAATATGGTCTGTGTATGCAGCGACCTTCGCTCATACCTGCAGTATGTGTGTTTCACGCTGTGAATCGCTTCGTGTGTAGCCTTGTTTGCCCCGTCACGCCGGGACGCGCGTCGTGATTATCACGGTCTGATTTGACAATCGGATGCCTCTGTTGCTTGGCACATATCGCACAATGCGTGGTGGTAAGCCAGAGTGAATACTATATATGTATGTTATTCCAGCTCACTGTCACGGATGACCGCCGAATGTGAACGAAATAGGTGCTCATCTCCGGGTGGCAAGTTATGGCCAATACAATTCGACAATTTCCCAAACTTAGCCATACTTAAGTACATTATACCTAATTGCTCGTATCTTGAGACATCTAGAATCTGAAAGTATTTTTTTGCAAAACAGCCTTTATTTGCGCAAACCTTACCTTGATATAACACGCGTGCATTGAAGTACGAAGGCATCATGGATAGCTACTTGATTTTCCATAGTCGAAGCAACTAATAAGATATGTTGCAAACCATACGCACACTTGACATCCTGGACTAGGTAAAACCCCTGCTATGACGCATGCAAAATTCCTTTATACTACATAGTTGGCAATGGACAATATGCAGCGTAATACATACCATAAAAAGGAGAGAATGTCGAAAATCATTAACACGATGCTTGATTGCCAACTCGCGCTCAAGAGATCAAGAATTGTGATGTGCACGGTGGCAATGTCGTGACGTCAGCAAAGCAGACCGAGATAAATAGACGAACGTAAATGAGAACAGATGAATAAATGAATTATGAATTTGTGATGTAGTGTACGGTGCGAAAATATGAAACAAAGAATGAAGACTGACTACATGCATGTCCTAGTAGCAAGAGTAAGACCATACCGTATGTGCGGATCATACAGTAAGAATGAATGTGCCGCGGTAGATAGCCGATCACCCGGATCTTCTGATGTGTTGCACATAGCCACTCTCTGTCTACGCGTCTAGAGTCCTAGGCTTGGTGGCGACACCACAACGCACCCCCTCTTCCATCCTCAAAGTCTCTTGTGGGACCTCCATTTCATTTTCTTCATTATTTGGCCCTTCTAGCCATGTGAGAGGCTTGTTACTAGCCCCAGCTCTGAGGCAAACATAGTAAAGTTGCTTCGATGCAATGTACCCGAGACTCACTCTGGTAGGCATGCCTGAGCACTCTACCTATAAAAATGAGCCTTCAAGAATAATGAGGGTGTCCTTGAGAGTTTTATGGGGTCCACGCTAACTGCAACTAACCCTTTTCTCTTTAATTAGGAGTTACGTGCACATATGATTTTGGTTACGGCTGAAGTTATGCGAGTTGGGGTTTATCATATCATCTGGCTAGCTTTGGTCATTCTGCTCAAACTTAATTTGGCTCCTCATTTTCAGTAACATGCTGCACATTGATAATATATCGTACAATTATATTGTATGGGAGTAAAACAATGTCGATGCAATGTATAACTCCACCCACTCCCATCACAACGACCATACCACCCAACACCGTCCTTACATCACGCTACTGACTTGTGGATTACATGGATGGTGTGATAACCCCAACATACATCATAATTGTAAGCTTGTCCGCATATGGTGTTGTTCATCGGGCGGAACTGCTGGGTGGTCTGCAACATAGTGCAAGAAGTACTGAGATCATGCGCTATCCGTGGTTTGGAATGGACGCAGACGCATCACTATTTGAGAGTGCGTTGGCCTATGCGCAAGGCGCTGAATATGCATTTGAGTGGACCATGGCTGGATGTCGATGGCAAGTTTCGGGTGGGATGATCATTGTGCTTCAAGGGGGATGCCAATTTGTGCGAGCTTCGGATGCCCTGAATCCACAGTTCCTCGATCGATATTTCACGTTATGTAATGAGAAGCCGAGCCAGCTGGGCATGCTTAGCGCCAACATCCGCCTGGCAGAAGACGTACCATTCACGCACTTCTTGTATGTAACCTCACACAAGGCCATGTACCAAACGCTGGACGCAACCTTCGATATGGAGGGATGCCACACATTGCAAGAGCTTTTTGGTCAACGGCGCAGGTATATATATATATATATATATCTCCCAATGAGTAACCTTAGGAAAATTCCGAAGATATCAAAGCCTAGGTGTTGTGTCAGTATCTTCTTTGTGTGCGCATATATCGTCCCCGTGTTTTGCTAGAAACTCAGCAGTGCACGAGGGGGAACGCTGCCGACGGTGAAACAACGAACCAAGATAAACTCAGATAATAGACATATATACTGAGTTTGTCACACAAGCTGATCACCGAAGATGACACACTGAATATGACACCTGACTGTACGAACTAGTCAGGGTGTCATTTCCAGCACACCACCTCATCTGAGGTGGACAGCTTGTGACAACACACCACCCTAGCTACTAGGCTTACAGTGTAAGATGCAAGATTGTTAAGCCTAGAAGCTAGAAAAGTCACAAGTGGTCGATGAGAGCTTAAGCAAAAAAAATGATGCTTGCTAAAGCTAGAGATCTTGCTAAAATAAAATCTGATCGGTCAAAATGCGTCCTTGCCAGCTAGTGGTGGGTGCTCCCACAGATCTTGCCTGTCTGCATGTGATGGAGAATGTAAAAATAAGTCTGCCTGTCGGTTTAGCTTGTAATTCTGCGAACTGCAAAGGCCTCCTGCCTGTAAATTGCTCGTCTTAATTTGAATAAGCTGCCCGCAAGTGGTGAGAAATAAAATAACATTCTTCGGTCTAAAACTACAGCAAGTGGTGGAGAATTGTAAAAAAGGGAGCACCGCCTGTCTGTTTAAGGATTAATAAGACCCATCAGAGTAATCATCGGAAGCTGAGTTCTCAAAATATTCATACTCATCATAAAATCCAGCACCACCAGTGTCGAAAGATGCATGGGCTTCGGCCTCCCAGGCAGCCCACTCTTCAGCAGTGTACTCTTCGTAATTTTCGTTCTCAGGTATAGCATTTCTGACATAGGAAACAGTGCCAACTGAAAAATCATTCTGCGGTAAAAATTCAACCCCAACAGGGGGCTCTAAAACTCCGCCATAAGAGTCGCCCTGGAAACCTGTGTCCAGGGTTTCATCCTGTTTCAATCGATCGGACGAAAAATGCGGAGCGGCCAAGTGGCCATCTTGCTCCTCCTCTACTTCCTCACAACTGTCTGAATCATCGTAATACCCAGGGGGGTACTCCGATTCATCCTCCTCACTACTGTCATACCGCTCAAAACGCTGGTCCTCGATGTCCAAAGAAGGAGGCCCGGGCATAAGGGGCGCGTGAATGTAATGAACTTCACGACGCACAGGAGGGGCCTGTGCGCGCGCGCTTCTCACCCTAGGTATACTAGGTGAGGGTCTAGTGGAAGTAATCTGAGTGGAAACTGATTTATTTGCCAAAATTACCGGCGAATCTCCGACGCCTGTTTCACAGAAAGAAATAGCGGAACCCGCAAAATCATCGGAAATAGCACCACCAACTTGTGTGCTTTCTGAAACAATAATCTCCAAAATGATCGGCGAGTCTGCGGTCAAACTTTGCTGAGAAATCTGCGGTGAGCGGAAAAGCGCAATAGCCTCGCTCATGGAAGTACACAAAGAGATCAACTGAGACCTCTTGAGAGTCGAGATTCTCGCAAAACCAGAGTCAATAGAATCCAAAAGAGCTAGGAGCTCTTCACTCGAAGAAATCTGAGAAGAATCCATAGAATATAACGAAAATAAGTGCGGAAACAACCCAAGAAAATCCGTAGAGCACCACTCCGTCTAATTCCCTCGCAAACCGCGAGTTCAAAGCTTGAGCGAAGAATCTGAATCTGAGTGAGCCACAAGGCGTGGACACACTCTCCCGAAAGATATGATGAAAATAAATAAGATTCTACGCTAAAATACACAACACGCAAGCGTGAAGTGGTCCCATAACCTGCTAGAAACTCAGCAGTGCACGAGGGGGAACGCTGCCGACGGTGAAACAACAAACCAAGATAAACTCAGATAATAGACATATATACTGAGTTTGTCACACAAGCTGATCACCGAAGATGACACACTGAATATGACACCTGACTGTACGAACTAGTCAGGGTGTCATTTCCAGCATGTTTCCCCGTGTTTCCGAACACCATTATGTGCAGTGGTGTTTTGTGCTAATGTAGTTCACACGGTGTTATCAGTGGTGCATATTGGGTATATCAAGGTAGTGTTTACGCGAATGGCGGATTTACATGAAACTTCCGGAATTTTTTTTATTCGATATTCCGGTGCTAATATGCCTAAATAATACGTGTGCTCAAGGATTTTTTCATCCGGAATTTGGGGGGGTGCTGTGCGCATGGGGGTTTTATTCGTTACCGCCGATTAGTCTTAACTCGTAACATTAATTGTAACTTGAAACCTCGAACTGAAAACGCGAGTCGCGAGAGAATCCCAAGATCGCAAAATCGTCTATCTGTAAAATTGTCACGACCGTAAATTTACTTTCATGGTGACACCGGAGTACGGGTACGCGTGAATTGTCACAGTTGAGCAGGATGATCATCGTGGTATGGTATGGCGCTGGCGTATCGGTGTCACCCCGTCGCGTGTCACTATTGTATTCACTGTATCGTGTATGCCATTGTAGATTGTTATCGTTGTTCGTCATGAAATACCAAGAACGTGGTTGCGATTTGTAAGGAACACCGACAGTTATCGATCATTCGTCGATAAGTTATCGATAAGTTATCGACAAAAGGGCCTTTCAAGTATGTGTGCAGCTGTTGCCCGCTCATGACTTTAAGCAATTACTGTACACATTACACATCAAACACCACAATATTTCAAATATATTTTCACATTAATATATACACTTCGTTTGACACTCGAAGCGCAGTGAAATATGCCTTCTTACCACGCGTTTTAGGATTCTCGCACAATGCCGAGGTACCCTTACCGCATGCAACGATTCCGCAGCGGTACGTGCAGCGTTAAGTCTCCGCTAATTTTCCACTCAAATTTAACTTAAGTTACCGTTGTGTGAAAGCGGGTTTGTCTTGATTCCATCCATACTCGCGGATGTAAGCAAGCCGCGAAGAAGTTATGATTTGCGGGACTTCAAGCGCGCTTCGGGCATCCACGTTTCTACGGATGCTCAAGACAGCGGCTGAGACTCTCTACAAAACTTCATAGCATATATAAAGTGTTGTAGAGAGTTTCAAGCTGTTCGAACACGCATAAGCTTGAGACTGCTAACATTTTGTTCCAATTTCCCCGTGTTTTATGGTGTTTTGGGCATCCGCGTTTCTACGGATGCTCAATACAGCGGCTGAAACTCTCAGCAAAACTTCATAACATATATATATATATATATTATCATCAAAAACATACATATTAGATCTTTACACACGGTGTGGCATACATATTTATATATATATATATATATTGTATACTCTCTGCCACACCGTATTTTATACTTGATATTTTATAACGTGTTTGTAAGGACAAGGAGGTGTACTTTACGGACTTCCTCAAAAGTGTAACTCCAAGGCTCCAAGGTGTGCCCACTTATCACATTTGTGGAATTAATCGGGGCACTGTCTTGCTCAGTATATTGAGTTGACACAATCCCCCCGCGGTGGTTGATACCGTCTTGAGGTTTTCCAGGGCCCTTTACAGTGGGTGCCCCTGTTTTAGCGTTGTGTACCCGTGCGCGGCGCGACAGGGAGTATAAGAAAATATATATATACATATATATAGTGCTGTAGAGAGTTTCAAGCTGTTCGAACACGCACAAGCTTGAGACTGCTAACATTTCGTTCCAATTTTCCCGTGTTTTACGGTACCATGGAGAGAAACGTGCGGCGATCTTCACACGCGCGCTCATCATCTGAAATAAAAAATGGTACTACGGACAACACAATATACAGTATTATTAGAAAGTTATAGGTCATATAACTTCGAAATAATACCGTAATCATAGGCCCACCACTGCAGCAGAAATATTAGGTTATTCTTCCGAAGAGGGCCTGGGACGCAAACTTAGCGGTCAACCGCAAGAGCGTTTTGTGAATGCCTTCGTGCAGATTCTTCGACGATTGAGCGTGAGCGTCCTGTCTAATACGACTATCCAAAGCTGAGTGGTGGAGTCCGGAATCATCAATTCGCAATTTTTTAACATCCCCCGAACTTTACGATCTGTTCAGTTTTGGTGGGGACGCCTTATGAATTTAAGGATCTGACGGTCTCGTGGATTCGATGCGACCCCTATTCTGCCCTAAGCTCAACCTAATAGATGAAGCGTCTATATCTCGCGATCTAGGAACTCGGAAGTTTTGTGTAAATCCGCCCTCGCGTAAATAGTACCTTGATATATATCCTGCTTGCACTAATCTCTACGGAGGACGAAGTCCGGAATAGGCCTTGAGCATATGTTGTGCCCCTATATCCCCACGTTTTGTGCAATCCAAACAGGGCTTGCCCCTGTGCAATTGGTGCAAAATGCATCAAAGACCCTCTTTGCGCAGAGGTTGTGCCTTGTGATGGCCATCTTTTGGTGGTCAAATAGGTGGGAGCATCCTCCCTCCAAGCGGTGGGCGGGGCTCGGTCCCTAACATAGCACAATGTGCGGTCGAGAGGAGATGTCTCCTCGTTGCGGTCATTATTGTACCCTGCCTGCCGGGGCGTGGATAATACACGTGACAGAGCTGTTGCATACGTGATTGCCACAAGGTGCAAAAGGGTGGAAGCGGCTTGTTTGTGTACCGCCAACCGGAGCGATGTAGAACAGCACACCACACGAGCGGTCCAGCAATGTAGGATAAAGTACATGCAGAGAATAAAGGAAGCTATTCTACGAGCCTAGCATGCGCTTAAGGACTAGAATTAAGGGAAAGAAGAGGGGAGTCATGGGAACTATAAGCCCCGCGCCCTGCGAAAAGAACGTCTTGCGTTTTCTTATGTTTATTTGTGCTCCACATAATTCAGATCGAGCCTTAAAAACTTTGGTTAGAAAGCCCCCCCATCAGCAAAATAATGCGCTCACGACCCTTAAATTCATTTTCGATCAATGGACGATATTTGCAAAGTAGAGTGCATTGATTAAATTCAGGTTTCTAGAACGCGAATGCAAAGATTTCTGTTCAGGTTCCATGCCACGTAGATTCTTATGATTTTGTATAGCTACTTCAATTGTATACTCTCTCTAAACGATCTGCTGGTAAAAAATACGTTCTACTAGGCTTGGTAGTGGCTTGGTCGATTCTCACAATGATCACTCTTCACGTCTTCAGGACGGTTTCCCCAGGTGAGATCCGAAGTGCGCGCGATGGAATACGTGACGGTTGTTGCCAACATACCCACATAAAAAAGCCCTCCTATTACTGAACCTACTAGTATCATATAAAGTTGGTACAACTGTGCGGCACGCACAAGCGTTATTAGTAAAAAAACAGCCGCCACAGGTACCATACCTATCCACGACCACATCCACGCATAAGACCACATTTTACTGACCAGAGATGTGAGAAGCGCATAGCCCATCATGCCGCTCCTATGTAGAAGCAGCAACTGATTGGCGATAACGGATGCCCACGCAACTCGAGCAACAAACTTATTGTTGTGATGAACGATCATGTGTGTTATAAGGACTACCCAGTACAATAATACCAAAAATGCAACTGTTGCTGCCCACATCAAAGGTATCAGATTCTGCCGATCGACGACGGTGTTATTGCTCAAAGCATTATTGTCCGTGCTCCTCGTGTACTCTATGAGGCACAATGAAGAGTTGCTGTGCAGACAATTCCACACAGCCATGTATCCAAATGCGGTGCTCGTGCCCGGAATTATTACTCCGTGGAATTGAATCGCAAGGGCGTATAGCATAAACATAAACTGCACCATAATCCCTTGGAAGAATGATGATCGAGCTGACCAGTTATCTGCCACCATCTGCGGGGAAAAGGCACGAAGTATCGTACTCGACATTCCACTCAACGTCCACCTGCGATGCACCACACACTCCATGCAACGCATATGCAAAGTTATGATGTGTGTGGTATACGCTAGTATACCAAAAGCATCAGCCGCTGGCGAGTAACTTACGCGTTCACGGTCAGCCGTGAAATGACACAGTATGGAAAACAGTGACATAACATGAATGCCTGTTTCGGCCGAATAGCTTGAATGTGAGGTCACACAGGTCAGACACATCATCATACCATAGACATCTAGATACAAAATATAGACGCATGGCTCAGTCAGCGTTCACTGTTTATTCTTTGTAATAAAATATAAACGAATGATGAGATGATCGAACAATCGGATTTCGGATGGCCTACAGGCCTAGCAGAGATCTCACAATCAATTCTCACAATCGTGATTCTACTAGGCTTGGTAGTGGCTTGGTCAATTGTGAGATCTCTGCTAGGCCTGTAGGCCATCTGAAATCCGATTGTTCGATCATCTCATCATTCGTTTATATTTTATTACAAAGAATAAACAGTGAACGCTGACTGAGCCATGAGTCTATATTTTGTATCCAGATGTCTATGGTATGATGATGTGTCTGACCTGTGTGACCTCACATTCAAGCTATTCGGCCGAAACAGGCATTCATGTTATGTCACTGTTTTCCATACTGTGTCATTTCACGGCTGACCGTGAACGCGTAAGTTACTCGCCAGCGGCTGATGCTTTTGGTATACTAGCGTATACCACACACATCATAACTTTGCATATGCGTTGCATGGAGTGTGTGGTGCATCGCAGGTGGACGTTGAGTGGAATGTCGAGTACGATACTTCGTGCCTTTTCCCCGCAGATGGTGGCAGATAATTGGTCAGCTCGATTATCATTCTTCCAAGGGATTATGGTGCAGTTTATGTTTATGCTATACGCCCTTGCGATTCAATTCCACGGAGTAATAATTCCGGGCACGAGCACCGCATTTGGATACATGGCTGTGTGGAATTGTCTGCACAGCAACTCTTCATTGTGCCTCATAGAGTACACGAGGAGCACGGACAATAATGCTTTGAGCAATAACACCGTCGTCGATCGGCAGAATCTGATACCTTTGATGTGGGCAGCAACAGTTGCATTTTTGGTATTATTGTACTGGGTAGTCCTTATAACACACATGATCGTTCATCACAACGATAAGTTTGTTGCTCGAGTAGCGTGGGCATCCGTTATCGCCAATCAGTTGTTGCTTTTACATAGGAGCGGCATGATGGGCTATGCGCTTCTCACATCTCTGGTCAGTAAAATGTGGTCTTTTGCGTGGATGTGGTCGTGGATAGGTATGGTACCTGTGGCGGCTGTTTTTTTACTAATAACGCTTGTGCGTGCCGCACAGTTGTACCAACTTTATATGATACTAGTAGGTTCAGTAATAGGAGGGCTTTTTTATGTGGGTATGTTGGCAACAACCGTCACCTATTCCATCGCGCACACTTCGGATCTCACCTGGGGAAACCGTCCTGAAGACGTGAAGAGTGATGTATACGACGAAAATGCCCGATTCATGAATGCCATGAGCTTGAAGAGCAAGCTTATCATTGTCATCTTTGTACTTGGCAATTTTGCGCTATCATTTGGAGTTTTTTGGGCATGGTACCGGGCTGCACCAAATGAGCAACTTATTCTACTGCTGGTACTGGGAATGACCCCACTACCTGGGAACATTTTACTGGCCGCATTTGCACTCCTGGGTGTGGTTTTTCGTGACACAAACCGTGCCATATTAAAGTTGCGCAAGCTCCGCACGCAGTAATTGATGCCGCTAAAAACTCAATTGCGCCTCAAGATCCAGGTTTGTTGCATGCTAATTGCATGTGCACCGTTCTTCTCCCTGTACAATTTGTAGCTTTCCACCGGACAAGTTGCATGATAGATATGTTCTTATTCACTGTTTCACTCTGACTTACCACCACATGATCTGCATCTCCGGTTCTTATCAGCAAAAGCATCATTTATTGTGCTGGCAACAATAATAGTGGTCACTGCACAACCTTGATGCTCCATCTTTATTAGTTACAGCAGGTGCACAAAATCTCCTTTATAGACAGCCATTGCACTCTTTCTTTGATACGTGCATTGACTCACCCATTCTTACCAGATTTGGTGCGCTAAGATTCATATCTTCTTTATGCTTGCTGTTGTGGAGTATGCAGGTACCCTCCACAATAACATTGCAATAGATATGACCGGGAGTGTAGATACGCTGGTTCTGGATGTCAACTGGCGGCTGCACGCTTCCTTGCAACACTTATGCAATAATATGAAGAGCCACTCATTCTTCTGAACAAGAAGAGCCAGTCTATACCAAGCATTGTTCCTCTTCGACGTGGCAAATAACCTACGTCGCTTGATTGATTGCGACTTTGCAAGCCAGGATCATCATACTCTCCACTCAGACATATCCGTGTGTTGATAGAGAAAACACATGTACTTGGATCATATGTATGATTCACAATTCGAGGTGATTGTGTTATGCAACTATGTGATACGGCGAACATAATGAGTAATAATGAAGTGATCCAGCAATGTCCATATAAAATATGGAAAGAAAAACACATAAGGTGTGTTTCGATGCGCAAGAGACATTTGTCTCAGATTTTATCATGAACATTGCGTCAGGAACTAACATTGTTGATGATACTTAATGTGATACGACATGGTATCCGATGCGTTACAAGACGATTTGACAGTATTGATCATGATGTGTGGTGGAGAGGCACAAAATATTTCCATATATACATGCACTGTACAGCCTTAACTTATTCTGTGTTATGGCACTGGGGTTGTGAGGTACCAGCAACCAGAAATGCACCGTGTCTTACAAAAAGAATTGGAGTTTTTCGGGGAGGTTTACGTGAGACGGCACGTGAGACGACACATGAAACAGCACGTGAGACGGCACTCTGACTGCCCAGACTTTTACACGTGCCAGGCAGCTTGTAGCCTTTGCATTATGAAAACGCGAAGAGGAATTGCGTAATATAGATTGAGTAGATTTCTCCCCTGTTGGGCGATCGACTTTAACCATTGCATTTACCACTGCAAACTGACTATAATCAAGGTGATTGCATCTTGCATATAGTCAGTTTGCTTAACGTGTGAATTTATCAAGCATGATGTCTTCCCCAGTTCCTTATGGGGAAACTTGGTGCCGTGCGGAAGCGTTGCCGAGTGACGACTTGTTCGTCGTTGTGGAGGGTACCGTCGGTACCCTAAGATGCATTAGGTCATGTACAAGTTATATATAAGGTGGGGTGTGGATTGAGGCCGGATTGGTTGTTCGAATGCGCGGGGGCGCTCTGAGCTTCCCTGCGGGGCGGAGGGGTGCGAAATGCGGATGTGGCTAACTCGGGTGGGTGCGGTGGAAGGGGCTGGAAACAGTCATCGAAGGTGTATTGATCAGCGTGGTGGTGACATAAATTAATCACTTTTTAGCAAGGAATCCAAATATCAACTTAATTTGCCCACCCGACGAAGCCTTGAGGTCGTAAGGGGAGCGGGGGCGAAGGGGGGGCGAAGGCAGGGTGAGGTAGTGAAATTCATGGAAATCATGCTTGTTATCAAGGCCATACCTAAATTCCGTAATTTTGGTAGCGCGCTAGGACAAGTGAGGGGGGATTGTACTAGAAGTATTTTTCAACGTAGAACATAAATTTGGGGTCCTTTACACGATTCAGGATAGATAAGGGGGCGAAATCGCACTTTCAAAATTGGTGAAGATCTTCCACGATTCTTGTGGTAGGCTGAGGTGGGGTGGCGTGGGGCGGCTGGCTTAAGGGTGAGTGGGAATGCTTGGTGAGATGGGGTCGTGGGTGGTTAAATACATCCATCGGGATGTGTTTGACTTTGTACTAACGCCATGGGTCGGTTGCCATCGAACTTCGCCCGAGATGGTGGGGTGCACTCAGGGGGTGGCCACAGGGGGTGTCCGATTTAAGGCTGGGGGCTGAGTGTGAGGGTGGCGTGGGGCGGCTGGCTTAAGGGTGAGTGGGAATGGTGAGATGGGGTCGTGGGTGGTTAAATACATCCATCGGGATGTGTTTGAGTTTGTACTAACGCCATGGGTCGGTTGGCATCGAACTTCGCCCGAGATGGTGGGGTGCACTCAGGGGGTGGCCACAGGGGGTGTCCGATTTAAGGCTGGGGGCTGAGTGTGAGGGTGGCGTGGGGCGGCGGGCTTAAGGGTGAGTGGGAATGGTGAGATGGGGTCGTGGGTGGTAAAATACATCCATCGGGATGTGTTTGACTTTGTACTAACGCCATGGGTCGGTTGGCATCGAGCTTCGCCCGAGATGGTGGGGTGCACTCAGGGGGTGGCCACAGGGTTGGATTTCGGGCAAGACAATTTGACCATAATGTTAAGGTTTTTCGCAGCAGGCGTAAGGTATCGATGGTATGGGGGGCTTACCGATACGCCACGAAGTACTTAAATGATGGTGTGTAGTATTGGGCGAACCCTGAATGTGGTGGCGTCCCTCTGCTAGTCGGATATGCTGCCCAAATTGCAGTGGAGTCCGAGGGGGGTTCGCCCAGGGTATCAAGCATGATGTCTTCCCCAGTTCCTTATGGGGAAACCTGGTGCCGTGCGGAAGCATTGCCGAGTGACGACTTGTTCGTCGTTGTGGAGGGTACCGTCGGTACCCTAAGATGCATTAGGTCATGTACAAGTTATATATAAGGTGGGGTGTGGATTGAGGCCGGATTGGTTGTTCGAATACGCGTGGGCGCTCTGAGCTTCCCTGCGGGGCGGAGGGGTGCGAAATGCGGATGTGGCTAACTCGGGTGGGTGCGGTGGAAGGGGCTGGAAACAGTCATCGAAGGTGTATTGATCAGCGTGGTGGTGACATAAATTAATCACTTTTTAGCAAGGAATCCAAATATCTACTTAATTTGCCCACCCGACGAAGCCTTGAGGTCGTAAGGGGAGCGGGGGCGAAGGGGGGGGCGAAGGCAGGGTGAGGTAGTGAAATTCATGGAAATCATGCTTGTTATCAAGGCCATACCTAAATTCCGTAATTTTGGTAGCGCGCTAGGACAAGTGAGGGGGGATTGTACTAGAAGTATTTTTCAACGTAGAACATAAATTTGGGGTCCTTTACACGATTCAGGATAGACAAGGGGGCGAAATCGCACTTTCAAAATTGGTAAAGATCTTCCACGATTCTTGTGGTAGGCTGAGGTGGGGTGGCGTGGGGCGGCTGGCTTAAGGGTGAGTGGGAATGATGAGATGGGGTCGTGGGTGGTAAAATACATCCATCGGGATGTGTT
>LGRX02026042.1:0-36505 GCA_001247695.2 Cymbomonas tetramitiformis | reverse complement strand
AAGCCGGCCCATATTCTAAACGTGGGCCGGTGAGGGACACTCACTGATGGTGGGTGCATGAGTGTGTCAATATGCCAGGGAGGCGCACAACTAGTGTTTCATGTAGGCATACTATGCTATCATACAATCATGCTGGTAGCGTCGTATATAGTGTGATGCGTGCACGAATTGTGTACATGTACATGTGTGCTTAGGGCGCTTATGGGGTAGCATCTTGGCACAGCCTCGCCGAGTCCCTGCATGCTAAATGGCTTCTCCACTGGGTGATGGTGGTGGGCAGACTTTGATTGGATTCATCATAGTGTATTGTGGTGTGTGTGCGTGTGTGATCCATGAACGGAGACATAGGAATGCTGGAGGTGGATGGTAGTTGTCCATGTTGCATTGTTATTTCTGTCACTGATTACGTCTGCGCACGCACACCTCGGTACGTATGTGCCGCATCTAATATTCCCATCGCTAAGCACAAGTCGGTACGTATGTGCCGCATCTAATATCCCCATCGCTAAGCACAAAAGTTATCAATTTAATAAGTTGACATGACAAATGGAGAAATAACTATATATAATGATGATCATGTTATAGCTGCGCCGTACACATAATCGATTGGCCAGCGCAGGTGCAGCTATTGGATATCTGATGGCATGCATTATTGCTGCGCATGATTGGAGAGTACCACTGATATAATGACATCACGCAAATAGGTCGCAGCCATACACCACTGCAGGAGTGAGTCATTTCGGGGAGGGAGGCGCACATAAGCTAGCCCACATTCAGAATGTGGCGGGAGCTACTCACTCTGTGGTGGTGGGTGACCGATCAATATGTGAGGGAGGTGCACAGTACGCAGGCCCACCTTCCTGAACGTGGGCCGGTGAGACACTCACCTTGGTGGGTGTGAGTGTGTCAATATGTGAAGGAGGCACAACAAGCTGAATCATATTCTAAACGTGGCTGGTGAGGGACACTCACTGATGGTGGTGCATGAGTGTGTCAATATGTCAGGGAGGCGCACAACTAGTGTTTCATGTGTGCATACTATGCTATCATACAATCATGCCGGGTAGCGCTGCATATAGTGTGATGCGCACGAATTGTGTATGTACATGTGTGCTTAGGCGCTTAGGGGTAGCATCTGGCACAGCCTCGCCGAGTCCCTGTATGCTATAACTGGCTTCCACTGGGTGATGGTGGTGGGCAGACTTTGATTGGATTCATCATAGTGTATTGTGGTGTGTGTGTGTGTGTGTGTGTGATCCATGAATGGAGACATAGGAATGCTGGAGGTGGATGGTAGTTGTCCATGTTGCATTGTTATTTCTGTCACTGATTACGTCTGCGCACGCACACCTCGGTACGTATGTGCCGCATCTAATATTCCCATCGCTAAGCACAAGTCGGTACGTATGTGCCGCATCTAATATTCCCATCGCTAAGCACAATAGTTATCAATTTAATAAGTTGACATGACAAATGGAGAAATAACTATATATAATGATGATCATGTTATAGCTGCGCCGTACACATAATTGATTGGCCAGCGCAGGTGCAGCTATTGATATCTGATGCGGCATGCATTATTGCTGCGCATGATTGGAGTAGTACCATCGATATAATGACATCACGCAAATAGGTCGCAGCTATACACTCACTTATGGTGGGAGAGTGAGTCATTTCGGGAGGGAGGCGCACAGCAAGCTAGCCCACATTCAGAATGTGGCGGGAGCTACTCACTTGTGGTGGGTGGGTGAATTTATCAATATGTGAGGGAGGTGCACAGTACGCAGGCCCACCTTCTGAACGTGGGCCGGTGAGGGACACTCACCTTTGGTGGGTGCGTGAGTGTGTCAATATGTGAAGGAGGCGCACAACAAGCCGGTCCATATTCTAAACGTGGGCCGGTGAGGGACATTCACTGATGGTGGGTGCATGAGTGTGTCAATATGTCAGGGAGGCGCACAACTAGTGTTTCATGTAGGCATACTATGCTATCATACAATCATGCTGGTAGCGTCGTATATAGTGTGATGCGTGCACGAATTGTGTACATGTACATGTGTGCTTAGGGCGCTTAGGGGGTAGCATCTTGGCACAGCCTCGCCGAGTCCCTGCATGCTAAATGGCTTCTCCACTGGGTGATGGTGGTGGGCAGACTTTGATTGGATTCATCATAGTGTATTGTGGTGTGTGTGTGTGCGTGTGTGATCCATGAACGGAGACATAGGAATGCTGGAGGTGGATGGTAGTTGTCCATGTTGCATTGTTATTTCTGTCACTGATTACGTCTGCGCACGCACACCTCGGTACGTATGTGCCGCATCTAATATTCCCATCGCTAAGCACAAGTCGGTACGTATGTGCCGCATCTAATATTCCCATCGCTAAGCACAATAGTTATCAATAAGTTGACATGACAAATGGAGAAATAACTATATATAATGATGATCATGTTATAGCTGCGCCGTACACATAATTGATTGGCCAGCGCAGGTGCAGCTATTGATATCTGATGCGGCATGCATTATTGCTGCGCATGATTGGAGTAGTAAGAAAAGAAAAAGAAAAAGAAAAAACCACGCCCGTCGGGCGTTTGAGTAAATTGATTTCCCCGGCCCTACTCTTGGCCGGACCGCCACGAGTGGCGGCCATGTTGGGACAATTTATACTGGGTGGTTCTTATCTTTTTCCTCCTCTTGTTTTTCTTGTCTGAGTTTTCTGTATAGCTGGTAGGTGTTGTGTGCATAGTTTACTGTCAGGTCGTGTATTCTCTGTAGTGCCTGTGTGGCCTCTTTTCTGTTGAGTCCAAGTTGCTCGAGTATGTCTTGGTTGTGTTTGTACACCGTGCCTGTTCTGCCCACTGCAAACACATGAAGTTTGGCACGGAATCCGTGCCTGCGTAGCAATTGTAGCAGCGGTCCGTATTTCTTGTATTTTTCCAGGAGTTTGGGTCCCCATTTTTCGTCATCGGTGTGGGCCACTTCAATGAGGTGTAGGTTTCTTACCCTTGCTGGTGCTTCCTGTTGTGTGCATTCCCATCCGTCCTCCAGGTCTTCTAGACCCTCTATCATGACTATGTCTACAAAACTCGGTATTGTGTCGGGCCCATCGTTTCTGCCTGGGTTGTCCTTCCCGTCGTGTCTGCATTGCCCCCTGGTGAGTATGTAATTTGGGAGTACCCTTGGCTTAATCCCTGGGTCCCTCTTTTTTCCAGTGTAGGCGAGTACTTTGCATCCCCCTTTCCTATGGTGGTCAAGTATGTGTTTTAGCTCATCTGCGTGGGCATCTGCCCTGTCCGTGAACATCCCTCGCATTTGTGGGTTGTTGCATCCCCCTAGGGCGTGCCCTACCCTCATGAGGAAGCCCTTTGCGTAGTCCACCCCTTTGTGTCCGCATCCTTCCAGGGTGCACTTCCCGCCTCCTCCGGCTGAGTTTTTCGCCGTCTCATAATCTTGTGCTGGCAGTATTCTCAGTCTGCATTTGAGTATTGTTTTTCGTACCGCAAATGTGGCTCGTTTCCAGAAGCCGTTCGCTACTTTGTGTAATGGCGTGTCTCCTTTGAGGTGCTTCATTGTTTCGTTTAGCCAGCTGTCTGTGGTCCTGCCCTCTTGAACCGAGGGGGCGTTCCTTTTTTCCGTTCTGCTGTGTGCCATATCGTGTTTTCGCTGTTTCCATCTTGTTCTGGGCATCGGGTCCTCCATTACTGCATGGACTCTGGACTCCTCTGTGACACGGTCATGGTGAGCTTGTCTTTCTTTTGTCGGCTCCCCTTGTGGCTTTTCCCGCTGCTCAATGAGTTCATTTAGCATGTCAAAAATTTCATCGTCATTTTGTACCTCTTGGGTCACTTCTAGTCTCTCCGCGAGCTCGTTGAGTTCCTTAAATATTTCCTCCCCTTCGGAGGGTGGGGGTGGTGTCCCTGCGGGTTCGGGTTCGTTTCCTCGGGTGGGGTCCCCTCTGTCCTCTGTTTCTTGGTATTCTTGGTGCTCCTGCACCTCTCGCATAAGGAGCATCTCCTCTTCCTCCGTTTGTTCCATCATGGCTTTTATTTGCCTGTCTTCTTCGTCTCGGGTCTGGTTGGCTTGCTGCTGCTGGTTGGGTACCAGGTCCCGTATTGTCGTTTGTTCCTCTTCAGTTTGTTGCGCTTGGTCATGGTGCGCCTCCCATCTGAAGTTGCGCTCAGTTTTCAGTTGGTGGGTCCAGGTTGAGGGTTCTCCCTGGAGGTCGGTCATTTTTGCTGAGAGTCTACTGTTTCCTTGGGCTTGCCGTTCACGGAGTAGTGTGGTTACGTATTTTTGTACCGCGAGTTTTCCTTTTAGCTCTCTGCTGTTCGAGTCCTCGTCTGGTATCATGGGTTTGACTTTTATTGTCTCGTTATTATCCCACGCTTCCGTGAGGGTTCCCGTAGTACAGGCTTGTTTGGCTGCCTCGTCGGCTTTTTCGTTCCCCACAATTCCCGTGTGTGCCTTGACTTTTAGCAGTGAGACAGTGTGTCCTGCTGCTACTAATGCCTCAATGTTGACCAGTATGGCATACAGGAGGTCCCTTTGCTGGTGGTGTTCCATGTTGTGGGGTTTCGTTCTCATGCTCTCCAGTTGTCTAATGGAGTTGGCACTGTCCGTGCAAATGGTGAGTCCGTTGCCACTTGGTGGTGGCGGGAGCGTCACCGCTTTTTGTATGGCGAGAAGTTCGGCTCTGTTCACCTCTTGGTCTTCGCCTTCCCATCGAATCATGTGGGCCTCCCCTTCCCCGGTCCTGGGGTCCCATACTGCAGCTCCTGAGGCCCATTCTTTGCCTCCTTCTTCTGTTTCTATTTCTCTTTTGCTCCCGTCCGTGTAAAGGTACGAGGTTGCCTTGTGTGCCCTTTGAGGGGAGGGGTACGTCAATTGGGTTGGTGTGTTCCTCGGGGCTTGGTTCCTGGGGTCCTCTGTTTGGTCTCTTGTCAATTCCCATCTCCTTCCTTGGGCTCCCGGTTCGTGTTCGGGCCAGAAGTCAGTGGGGTATCTGACAACTTTTGACCTCGCTACTTTGTCCCATATCGTTTGGGCGTCATTCTGTCTTGTAAGCCTGGTGTGTAAAGTGTTGGCTTCCACCACCTGTTGTACGGTGGGGGGGTGTATGTTCCATTTGCCTCCTCTGCTTCCGGGGAGGAGTTCCCATTTGGCTGGTCCTTCTTCCACGTGGAGGTGGCTGTCCTCCCACCAAGTTTCCACTTCCGCTTGTACGTTGCAGCACTGGGGGCAGAGGTCGTTCCTCAAATGTGGCCCTGTGCTGCACATTCTTCCCATTGCATTCGTCATGTCCTTTGTCTTAATTTCCGGGAGTTCGTATCGCTGCCATGGTCTTGTGTCCACCACACAGTCTACACTGGGGGTGCGTACTTCTTGGTTTGGTTCATTCGCATCGTGTAGGTTTGCCTCCCTCATCGGCTGTTTGACAGCTGAGGTGGTGCGGACCTTACTTTGCGGGCAGGTTGTGAGTGCCCTCCTTATACAGTCTGCGGCAGTGTCTGGGTCCCCGCAGTGTGCTTGCCATCCTTCTTTGTTGGCCACTATCAGCACCCGGAGGTTCCAGTTGCATTGTTTCGCTTGTTGGTGGGTGGCACCCATCCAGTGGTCAGGGGGTAGAAACGTGAACTTGCCTTGTGGTATTTCTAATAGTTCGTGTATTAGGTGCCCTGCATGTGCATTGTAGAGCTTCCTGTACGGGGTTTTCTCATATGTCGGGTACACCCCGACCCCGAACACCGGTTCTTGTGTGGTGGTGGCCGCTATGGCAAAGTCCAGTGCCTTTTTGAGGTCCTGTGGCGTGTATTCTGGGTTGAACTGGTAGGCTCCCAGTTTCATCCAATTTGCTGTCCAGGCCGAGCCTCTGGCCCCGAACACCTTGTCTCTGTCATACTTGGCGTAGTACGTTGTGGTGTTGTGGTGGACATTGAGGGGTGAGGCGAACAGTTCGGTGGTAATTCCGAATGCCTGTTGTAGTGCCCTTTGCATCTGGGCAGGGAATGTCCAATGGTTTTGCAGGTTCTTTTTTCGTTCCTCCTTTTCTTCTTTGCTTGAGTACCTAATGAGGAGGTGCCCTATTTCCTCCTCGAACGTGGAGACCTGTATTTTGTGGTCCTCCCACATTTCAGTGCGTAGTGTACGCTGGTGTGGGGTTTGGTGGTGTGTGGTACCCACTGCCTGGGTGTACCTTTCGTGTAGTCTGAGAAGCTTTTCTTTCGTGAGGGTGCCTATGTATTTCCCATTCCTGTGGTAGCTGTGGGCGAGTTCCCCCTCCAGTCGTATCTGGCAGTGGTGCCCTCTGTTGTCCACAATGTCTTGTTCTGGGTTGGTTTCTGTCGGGTCCAGTGTTAGGTTCTCTGCATGTAGTGTGGGCCAGGCCTGCCCCAGGTGCGGCCTCCCGGCCAGTATTTCTCTGAGGCCTGTGGGGTGGGTCACCTGGGAGCCCCTTGCTCGCAGTCTTCTATTCAGGGTTAGGAAGGTGGTCGCGCTTTGGCCCCTTCGTTTGGCTAGTTTCAGGTAGTCGGTTATGGTTTCCCTTGTACTCCACGAGTAGGAGTCATCCCCCTCTGGGTGTCTCCACTGGGTTCTGTACTGCGTCACCAGGGAGTGTGGGTCTGTTGGGTCAACGAGTAGGGTCCTCATTGCCACAATCTCTTTCGGCTTGTCAATCGTTCGGCCTTTCTCGAAGCCTGTCTCAAGTTTTTCGGCCATGGGGTCTGTTTCATCTATCCATTTAGTTTGTGAGCGTGTGTGGAGGGGCTGGGGTTCTTCCTCTTCCTCCCCCGGTACTGGGCCGGTATTCTCCGTTTCGTTAATCCTTGTAAGCGGGTGCAGGGAGAGTTGCCTGTGAATCTCTTCCCTGGGGACCAGCCTCGCCTCCCATTCCGTCATTTTTGCTCTCAGCTGCTCCGAGTTGAGGCGTGGGAGGTTAGTTCGTATTGCGTGGGAGTCCAGCGGCCCCTCCCTGGGCATGCTCCTGTATTGTTGCTTCAGTCGTCTGTTTGTGAGACTGTCGTAGAAGTCCCCCGGCTTCGCTATGTCCCTCGGTTGGGCTTCACATAGGTATGGGTATAGGTGTGCCAGGCCTTTTGCTATGGCACTGCGGTCTGTGTTGAGGGTTGCATCTGTGCATTGTTCCCTGACGTTCACCTGGCTAATCGCATGTTGGCCATCTCGGGTAGTAAGGAGCGCTAGGTCCGGGAAGTGTGTAAAAAGTTTGAGGCACGTTGTGAAATTTATCGCAGTTGGCGTGTCCTTGGGTATTGTGAGCCTGGCAGTTTGGTCTGTGCACATTGCCTGCCAGTCTGGAGGCGTCGGTATGTCCCCATCAATTATTTTGCCTGCTTTCGTTTTTCTTGTTGTTCCCTCCATTTCTTTGTCGGACTTCCTTCTGGTCGCCCCTTCTAGCTGTTCCATTATCTTTGGTATTGGGGTTTGGAGTTGTCTGAGCATCCCCTCCGTCCCCTGGGGCGTAATGTTGTATCTGAGTAGGGCATTGAGTTTCCTCAGTGTGTTGTGTTTTGTTTGGTGCCCCCCCCAGAGTTTGTCGAGGTCTGTACAGTTCCTGCGTGTGGTGCTGTGGTATTCTACCAGTCCTCTGGTGGACCTGCTGACGTGGGACATTCTGAGTCTCGACTTTAGGTTTATTTGCCTCCACGCCGGGCCTCGTACCGTTCCCTTGTCCTCTTCGCTGTGCATGGCCTCCAGTAGTCCGCTCCAAATCGACTGGGCGTAGACTGCTTGGAGTGGCACCATTCCCAAGCCGAACTTTTCCTTTTCCTGTGTGGTGAAAATGTTTGGCGTTCCGTTGCGGGGCAGACCCTGTATGTTCTTTGTGGCCCCCCCTATTATTTTGTTGAAGTCGTCTATTTCGCCCGCTGTGTATAGCCCTAGGTGCAATCCATATCTGAATTTCCCCAGTATTGCGGAGTGAAGGGAGTATTCCTTTTGGTCAGGTGTTAGAGGGGAGCGTAGTAGAGCTTGTATTCTGTGGTTCATCTCTTCCTTCGCGGCCTCTTTCTCTTTGTCCCACCTGCCTGTGAATGCAAGTAGTACTCCCAGGTATTTGTACGTTTCGTCTGGCTTGAGTACCTTGAAGTGGCTTAGCTTACCGTCCAGTCCCAGCATTTTGAGGTCTTTATGGAGTTGTTCGGGTATGGAGACCCCATTTTTTATGCCGGTTATGGCTGACTTGGTGAGGTTAATTTTGAGTTCACTCCACTGTGAGAATGCCTGTAGTTTGTGTAACTGAGCCCTCATGTGGCAAATCGTAGGGCATAGTATGAGCAGGTCGTCAACGAACGCCCCTGCTGTCGTCCTGAGGGGGCCCAGCCTTTCTTGTTCTGCTGCATACTTGTGTTGGTACCCATGCTCTCCCACTTCTAGCCATCTTAACAACGGTTCCTGGTATATTATGAAAAGGAGGGGACTCATGCTGTCTCCCTGGAGGAGTCCTCTTTGCACCTGTACAGTTTTGTGTGAGGTTTCCCCTCCTACTCTGGTGTTCATGGACATTGTGTCATGGCTTTGTGTACCTAGGACATCCCGCACCACCTGTGTGAGTTCGTCGGGAATTCCAAGGTACTGCATCGTTTGGAGTAGTTTGTCGTGGTCCACCGAGCCGTACGCGTTTTCGAAGTCTACATACAGGCCATGTAGTTCTCGTCCTGAGACGTTTGCATCCTCAATCGCATTGGTTACTCTGGTGAGTTGTCGAAGCGTGTTCCTTTTTTCCCTTGAGCCTTCCTGCGCCTGGGCTAGTATTCCTTGCGTTTCGCAGAACGTGGAGAGCATGTTTGCTATCTGTGAGGTGTACAGCTTGAATACCCCTTCGAGCAGGGCTATGGGTCGGTAATTTTGCTGTAAGGTGACATCCCCTTTCTTGTGGTGGAAGCAGAATGTCCCTTTTTTCCAGGTGAGAGGGACATGCTTGCTGTTCCACATTTCCAGCATGAGTGCGTGTAGTGCATCATGGAAGTCCTCTGGCATGTACTTAAGAATTTCGTTCGGGGTCCTGGTGGGGCCTGGTGCTTTGTTGTTGTTTAGGGTGTGTACCGCTTTGCTGTAGCCCTGTCGACTTATCGTGAGGTCCAGCCCACTGGGGTCTGGTCTTGGCAATTTTATGAGGCGCTCCCTGTGAGCTGGGTCTTCCCATGGCGGGGGTTTCGAGTCGGGTGGACTTCGGTGCTCCATCCTGTATGGTGCCGAGTGAGCCATGTGGTCTGCTAGTGCGTTAGCGATGTTCCCGTGGCCTACAGCCAGGTTGCCCTCTCTGTCCTGTAGGGCCTGTATGTTCGCCGTGGGGGCATGGCCTGTTTCTTGCGCCTTGGTATATATTCTTTTGTGGTATCTTTTTTGGTTGTTCCAGTATTCCTTTACGGTTTTGTCATTGTGTCTTTGCTTGGCTTGTTTCCAGTGCTGTTTTACTACCTTGTGCGCCGCCGACCTTTCTTTTTTGGCCTCCTCAGTAAGCCACGACACCCATTCCTTTGCGTCTGCGTTGTCCCTGTCCGTTGGGCCTTTCATTTCTCCCTCTTTCAGGCTTCGGAGGGTTGAGTGTTCCGTGTGCGGGTTTCTTAGGTGTCGTTTGGTTTGCTTGTGCCTTCGCATCTTGAGTATTGCGGCGTCCCTTTCCTTTCTGTCCTTTTTGCTCATTAGCAGGTCTTTTCCCACTCGGTTGGGGGTGCCTCCAACTGTAGCGGTTGGCAGTTCGTCGTCCTGTAGCGCACATTTGTTCGCTTCTGTGAGTATGTTTAGTACCGTTTCCCCTGCTCTGTCAATGGTGGCGTGCGCCACTTGCATGTTGTCCTCTTCCCTGCATTGTGTGGCTGTCTCTGTTATGCGTTTCAGTTGAGCGGTTCTGGCATAGTCGTGTGTCCTGAGGAGGACGCTTTGGAGTGTTTCCCTGTGTGTTTTGTTCAGGGGCGTGTCCAGCTTTACGTGCCCTGGTTGGGGGTCGCGGTCCACATATGGTTCGTGGGTGCCTATGCTGTCCAACTGGAGGGTTGCTAGGCTCACCATCTCGTGGTCACTCGTGTGGTGCCGGGTGAGGTGTGTGGTGTCCCCCATCTCGTATTGCGCCTGCTTGTTCCTTGGTGCAAGCCATCTGTCAATGTTCCTGTGTTTCGCCCAGTTCAGTGTGGTATCGACTGGCGGGCCTACATTGTGGAGGTCTAGCTCCTCCGCAAGTTTCATCCATTGCTTGTCGGTTTTTGTCATCCCTTTACCTGTGCTGGTGTTGCTCGCATTGAGGTCTCCTCCTATGACTACATGCTCGTTCGCCTTTCCCGCAGTTTTCCTGAGAAGGTTGGTTGTGTATTTGAGTATTTTGTCCCTGGTTTTCCACTCCTCTGCTCCTGGCGGGTTGTAAATGCCTAGCACGTGGTACATCACCTTTCCGGGTAGGTGCAGCACGACATGCAGGAGGTACCCCTCGAGGTGTTTCGCAGGGACGACATGGTGGTTGTGTGCATGGCTGTAGGGGTTGCCGAGGAGTATTGCCACTCCTCCTTTCATTGCTTGTTCAGCTGTCCCTTCTGCTTTTTGCACCTCGGTTTTGGTGCCTATTGCAGTATATTGCATGTCTCTAAATCTCCTCATCACACTGTCGTGTGCATGTTTCACTTCCGTGAGTACAATTACTTGTAGACTCTGTTGGTTTTGGCCTCTTTTGTTAATGACCTCGGCAAGGTCAAGGCAGGCATCACTTTGTCCTGCCACATTCCATGTGAGCATGTGTAGACGGTCCTTTCCTATGTCAGTCTTTGTTGGTTCTGTGAGAGGGGTTTGGTATTCTCGGGAGTCCTGGCACGCCTCTGGTGTTTCCAGCTGTGTGTCCACGAATCTTTCCCATCGTGCTGTTGGTTCATCCTGTGTTTGCTCCCATTCTTCGTTTAGGTGGGTTTCCTGTGCTTGCTTCTCCTCAGGTGTCTGCCCGTCATTACCTGGGGGTGTTGTGGGGGCTAATCTATGTAGCCATTCCCATAGGCCTGGTTGCTTCGTAGTAGTTTTGCGTCCCCTTTCCTGGGTTTGTGGTGCCTGTCTTCCGGCCTCTAGGTTCATGTGCAGGCCATCCGCAGGCCTCCGGGTCTCTGCCGCTCGCTGGCTTTCCACCTGCGTCCGGCTTTGCCCCTCGGCAGTGGCTATCATCTCTTTTACTGGCAGCTGTATGGACTTTCTATAGGCGGTTATCGCCGTTCTGTCGGTGGCCCCCCATTTGCTGACTGCCTCGTTGAAGTGGGTGGGCCAATGTCCCCCTGGGCATGTTTTTTGGTAGTGCATCCAAGCTTCGGCGGCCATCAGTACCCATACTCCGCAGCTGTATTGGTCCTGCGCGCTTTGGTTGCCCACATTCATCAGTTCCACTGTTACTTGTTTGTTGAGTGTCTCGGCCAAGTGTTCCGTCCAGTTGGTTATTTCCGCTGTTAGCCTTTTGGTGTTGCGTGACGTTGCATTGGTTCTCCCATTCGAGGAGTCATATATCCAGAACTTCAGTTTGTCATTTCCTTTGTCTGGTCCGGCCAGCACTGCCCTCCAGTGTTTGCCATCGCAAACCGGTATGCAGAAGCCCCGGGAGTTCCCGAGTAGCTGCAGTGCCTTCGTTGTGTGCGGTTCTCTGTTATTACCCGGTTTCAGTGTTTCTCTCATTGTGGCTATTACCAGGGGGGGCAATGGGTCATCTTCATATAGTGAGTGGGCATGTTGCATTTGGAACATGTTTAGTCGGCCTTTCTTTTCGAATAGTCCCTTCGTAGTGGTGTTGTACGGGTATATTTCCGTGTGGTTCTGACTCCCCCCACCCGTCATGTTTGTTTTCCAGCACCGGGTGTGCCGCCTCATCCTTTGCTCAATCTTCCGCATTAGTGGTCTGCCTCTTGTTGGGGTGCCTTCTTTTATCGCTGTTACTGCGTGTTCCGGTCTCCTTGTTCTAACTAGGAAGGGTTTACCGTTACGGTAAATTATCTTGAGTAATTTGTAGCCTTGGGGTGGTCGTGTCCACCGTGCCGCTGCATTCCTCGCTGTGGCCCGTTTTCCCCGTGTTCTGCGGCCACGCGTTATGTTGTTGCTGTTTGTGCTGTGTGTTCCCCACATGCGACCAGTTTTCCTACTTGTTGTTAGTGTAATCATCAGTATAGCGAGTATCGGGGTTATGGCAAATGCAGCGTTCCATAGTGGCCTGGTAGCTTCGTGTCGTGCCCCCCTTGGGTAGCGTGGTTCTGCCCCATGTCGTGTTGCTCTCCGGTTGTGTGGTGCTGCTCGCATTCGTGAGTTTATGGTTACAGCGTTACATCGCCCTAAATCCCTTTCTGTAACACCCCTAGCACTTTTTCCAGGGTGGGCCCCGTTTTTTGTGTGTATTTTCGTGGTTGTGTAAAAATTTTGGGGCGTTTGGGCGTGTTTTCCAAAAAAGGTTGTTTTTACGTAGAGCAATTTCGGGAATTCGCTTGTGGTCGAATGTCGGCAGTTTGCTCTCATTTTTTGTGTGTGGCTGCCTCCCACTCTTCTTAGCATATTCCCAAAGTTTTTCGGCGTTCCTATCATTCTGCTGGCCTGTGTGGAGTCGGTTGTACCATTATTTGGTAGGGTTTCAGTAGGGTTGGTGCTTATATTGTGGTGGGGGCCCTTTGGTTTGCAGGGTGGGGGCTCATGTAGCTTGTCCCTGCTTGTTTGGCATAGTTTCTGGTCGGGGTGCTTGTTTCTACCCCGCCTCATCCGTTTTTGTTGCGTCCACTGTGCCTGTGTTGCCGTTGAGTTAACAGTTACAGCGTTACACTGCCCTAAAGCCCCTATTGTAACGCCCTTGACATCTTTTTCTTGGTGGGCCCCCCCTGGTATATGTCGTCCCGTTGGTGTGCCAAAATTTCGGGGGGTTTCGGAATGTTCTGCGAAATTTATCATTTTTACGTAGAGCAGTTTTAGGAATTCGCTTGTGGTCGAAGGTTGGCGGTCGGTCCTGACATTTCGCACATCGCTTTCCCTTGCCCTGTTGAGCCATCCTACAAAGTTTTTCGTCAACCCTTCCCACCCATCGGGTGCTGTGTGGCCATTTGTGGCCGTCCCTCTTAGGGTTACTGTAGGGTTCATACCATTATTGCTGGGGTTGCCAGTTATGTGGTGTGAAAAGTGGTTTAAGCTCATGTTAATTTTGGTAGCTTCGTGGTTATCATTGGGGAAGTTATTACTGTATATGGTGTGGCCATTCTCGCTGAATATGGTATGGCCATTTCGCCTGTGCTCGGAGGTAGGCAGAGTAGCACATTCATGGGCATGGGGGTCAGCGTAGTGGGACGTTGGATTATTTGGAAGTTGGCCATATGCTACAGACAGTGCAGGAAGGCAGGCTATCAGGAAATAGATGAATATTACTATTAATTGTGTTCTACCTACACAGGTGTTCACTGCAAGGTCTTCTACATTCATCCTACCCACTGGGGGTTCGTGGTCTTTTGTTCCAGCTAAAACTTTCTGGACAGCGCCGCCTGTGAAGCATGCCCCCCCTCTGTATGTCAGTGGTGTGTCAGTTCGTTCTGAAATAAGAAGAGGTCTGTAAGTGGGGATGGGCAGGTTGCTTACCGTTCTGGTGATCGGTCCCTCTTCCCTTTGAGGGACCGATTTGGCCCTCCTTTTCTTGGTCGGGCTTTCCGTCTCGATCTGCACCTCACCAGCAGCTGTGCCTGCAGGTCGCTTTTTCGTTTTGGGATCGTTTGACTTCTGGTGGCCAGGCTCGTGTCGATCGGCCCCAGGTCGGTCTGGGGTGGCCCCCCCTCCTCCTGGGGGGGGGGTGCTGTCTGGCGTCCCTCCCCGTCGTGCACCGGCTGTTGGCTCGTCAGTGTGTCTACCAGTGCCTTGATGGAGGCCGTGGTGTTTCGTGCTTCACCGATGAGGGCCTTCGAGCTCTCCTTCTGGCCGGTGACCACCGCGCCCAGGACGATGAGTAGTTCACGGTGACGTTCGGAGGTCTTTTCGTCCTCTGCTATCTGGAGGTCACGAAGTCTTTGTATGTTGGCGGGGAGCCCGTCGTTGAAGAGTTTCAGCTGATGTGTGAGGTCGATGAGAGTCTTGGTGACCTCGGGGGGGATCGTTCCCTGGTCAGCCTTACCTGCAGTTCTCCTAACTGCACTCTTGGCCGCCGCCTCCACTCGGTGGATGGCGGCGGCAGCCTGCTGCCCGGGGTCGCCCAGCTTCTCGTCCCCTACTTTCCTTCCAGGCGATTGGCGGGGGGCCCCTTTCATTTTCGCCGCTTCTGTGCCGGGCCCCTTCTGGCTCCACCTTCCCACCTCTAGCTCAACGGATGCGTAGAGCTTCTTACCTTCTTTGTTTATCCCCGCCAGTACGGAGATGGTCTGTGTTCCTTGCTGCCCAGCCTCGTACAGAGCTTCGTATGCAGGCTGGGTCAGGACACAGTAGTGGTTGATCGTTCTGTTCCCGTTCCTCTTCCACTGGATGAGGGTCGCCGGGTTCCCCCAGGTGGACGGGGCCCACTGCCCCGTTCCTACGTGGAGTCGGAAGATGTCTTGGAGGGTTTCAAGCTTGTTGGTGGAGGCCGTCAGCTTTTGTATGTGAGCTGCGATGGCCTCCACCAGACTGGAGCGGTGTGAGGTGAACAGTACCTGTTTGTAGTCGATGACAACCACCCCGGTCCTGTTCGATTCCTCTGTTTGTTGTTTCGATGGGAGCCATACAGAGGTGGTGGGGACCCCGAAGTCATATGGGTTCTGGAGGATGGCTTGTGCTGCCTCGGGGGAGACTGCTTCCAGCAGCAGAACTTCCCTCAGTCCCGAGTCCTTTTCTGATTCTTTTTTTGCACCTTTCTTGATCTTGTCTACGAGATGCCCGAGGGGGTGACGGTCCTCCTCCTTAAACATAAACTGGCCTGCAAGTGCGCAGGCCACGTCCCGGAGGATGACTTCTTTTCCCAGACCCTCCCCGTACACCAGTATGGTACGGTCCGCTGCTGGCCCTACAGTGGGGTTCCAGGGGGACCATACATATATACACGGTATGGCCTGCTGCTCCGGAGAGAAGGTTTGGTGCTGCTGGGGCCTGCAGCGCATGGGCAGCCTGAATATTGGGTTGTGTAGGACGAGCAGCGCGATTTTCCTGGTTTTGAAAGCCAGGTCTATCTGCGCTACTCGTCCCCGCTCGTCGAGCCAGATGTGGGTGTGTTCGTGGTTGAAGACCCTGGTATAGGGATCTTCGGTGCTGAGCCTGATTGCAGCGTCCAAGTACCGCAGGTACTGGATGGCAGACTCCACCGTTTCTGCCAGGTCCGTTATTTTGAGTTGGGGCCTGCCTTTGGATGGCAGCCCCGTGTGCGTTGTGTGTTCTGGGCTGAGTTCACAGCCCGTGAGGGCCCGGACGTGCATAGGGACATGGATTCCCTCCTTGTCGTCCGAGCCCTCTGTGGGGACTCCCAGTTTGCTTATGAGGGCAGGCGGGTCCTCTGCCGTGATGACTGGTCGTTTGTCGACGCAGTATCCGGCGGCCAGCTCTTTGATGTATATTGCTGGCAGCTCCTCAGATGGCATATCTGAGCTTTGCCTTCTCGGCATATCCGAGATTTGTTTTAGGAACTTTTTTGCTGACGGGATCGCCTTCGGTGGGTGCTGCACTACCCCCGGCGTCGCGAATATGTCCAGAGGCTCCGTGAGAGCCTCCTGGATTCTGGTGTGTGGGACTTTTGATGCGTTTTCTTCCCTCAGGGGTTCCCCCTCGGATTCGTTTGGCTCTTTTTGTTTTTCGTTTTTTTTGGTTGTCCCAACAGGTTGTCCCAACTTAGGTTGTCCCAACTGGTCCCCTTCGGGGCGACCAGTACGGGGCCTGGACTCGCCAGTGCTCCCGATTTTCTTATGCTTTTCGGTTCGAGGTTTTCCCAACTGGTCCCCGTCGGGGCGACCAGTACGGGGCTCAGCAGTGCTGGCGCTCCCGATTTCTGTTTGTTCACCCGTCGAGGGTACCTCCTCAGCACCGTGGTGCTGGGTCTTTGATTTTTTCGCTGCTTGCTCAAAGGTTACAACCTTGGCACGTTTCGGTGCCTTGTCAGGTTTTTCGTAGGGAAGGGGAGAGCCAAACTTGTGAAAAAAGGTTTGCGCCTCGCAGGAGTGTTCTTCGTCGGTGGTGATGTGCCCGCTCAGTTCTGACACTTCCACTGAGAGGGCGGGTGAGCCTGATTGGGCGCTCGAGTATGGGGATGTCGGTTCGTTACGTTCCACTGAGTCAACCTGCATGGATGCAGGCTGCTCCTGGTACCACTGCTCGAAGTTTTGTACGTCCTCTGGACGGATTTGGTCGCTTTGGGTGGGGGAGGCTGCCATATCACTCATTTTGGTTTGGGGTTGAAGGGTGTTTTGAGTGCTGAGGTGCGGTTGTCGCGAGAGGTCTGTGAGTTTTGAACCGGGTGTCGTACGTTTCCGTACCTGGTGTGCGTCAATCTTCACTTCGCCTGCTTCCGTGTCCTGCGGCCGACAATGAAGACCGTTAGGGCCGTGTCTCATCTCGTCTGTCGGGTTGGGCGGGTGCGGGTGGGCCAAATCCTCATAATGCCGTTGGGCAGAATCTCCACGTCGGTCTGTTACTTCATTTGTCCTCCCTGCGGGCACAGTTAGTGGCAAGAAAATAATTTTTTGTCGCGGCTCTATTTTTGGGCCCGCGGCTTGTAGGAGGTGGCACGCTCAGGCGGGACGCCGAGAAGTGTATATTGTGATTGGAGTAGTACCATCGATATAATGACATCACGCAAATAGGTCGCAGCTATACACTCACTTATGGTGGGAGAGTGAGTCATTTCGGGAGGGAGGCGCACAGCAAGCTAGCCCACATTCAGAATGTGGCGGGAGCTACTCACTTGTGGTGGGTGGGTGAATTTATCAATATGTGAGGGAGGTGCACAGTACGCAGGCCCACCTTCTGAACGTGGGCCGGTGAGGGACACTCACCTTTGATAGGTGCGTGAGTGTGTCAATATGTGAAGGAGGCGCACAACAAGCCGGTCCATATTCTAAACGTGGGCCGGTGAGGGACACTCACTGATGGTGGGTGCATGAGTGTGTCAATATGTCAGGGAGCCCACATTCAGAATGTGGCGGGAGCTACTCACTTGTGGTGGGTGGGTGAATTTATCAATATGTGAGGGAGGTGCACAGTACGCAGGCCCACCTTCTGAACGTGGGCCGGTGAGGGACACTCACCTTTGGTGGGTGCGTGAGTGTGTCAATATGTGAAGGAGGCGCACAACAAGCCGGTCCATATTCTAAACGTGGGCCGGTGAGGGACACTCACTGATGGTGGGTGCATGAGTGTGTCAATATGTCAGGGAGGCGCACAACTAGTGTTTCATGTAGGCATACTATGCTATCATACAATCATGCTGGTAGCGTCGTATATAGTGTGATGCGTGCACGAATTGTGTACATGTACATGTGTGCTTAGGGCGCTTAGGGGGTAGCATCTTGGCACAGCCTCGCCGAGTCCCTGCATGCTAAATGGCTTCTCCACTGGGTGATGGTGGTGGGCAGACTTTGATTGGATTCATCATAGTGTATTGTGGTGTGTGTGTGTGCGTGTGTGATCCATGAACGGAGACATAGGAATGCTGGAGGTGGATGGTAGTTGTCCATGTTGCATTGTTATTTCTGTCACTGATTACGTCTGCGCACGCACACCTCGGTACGTATGTGCCGCATCTAATATTCCCATCGCTAAGCACAAGTCGGTACGTATGTGCCGCATCTAATATTCCCATCGCTAAGCACAATAGTTATCAATTTAATAAGTTGACATGACAAATGGAGAAATAACTATATATAATGATGATCATGTTATAGCTGCGCCGTACACATAATTGATTGGCCAGCGCAGGTGCAGCTATTGATATCTGATGCGGCAAAGAAAAGAAAAAAAAAAGAAAAAGAGACACCCTTGGACGGGGTGTGGGGCTTTGTGAGTCCCCTTGACTCTTACTTCTTTTTTCCCTAGTCTGGTTCTTTGTCTACTTTTTTCCTATAGAGTCTGTTGAGGCTTACTGCATATCCAGTGGCTAGGTCATGTACTTTCCTTAGTAGGTGTAGTGCTTCCTGTTTGTCAAATCCTAAATGCTTGGTCAGTATTTTTTCTGTGTGCTCATATATCGTTCCCGTGTTGCCAAATACCATCACATGTAGCGTCACTTTGTACCCATATAGCTCCAGTAGCTTCACCAGCGGTGTGTATTTTGTGTACTTTGTCTTCAGTGCTTCCTCCCAGCTCATTTCGTCTGTGTACGTTACTTCTATCAGGTGTATGTGACCCGCTTCCGCCATTGCCTTTTGGTGTGTGTACCCAGGCTGCTCGTTTACTTTCTCAGTTCCTTCAAGCATTACTATGTCTACATAGTGCGGTATGGTGTCCTTTCCGTGCTCTGGTGCCGGTGTGTTTCGTCCGTCCAGTCTGCATTGCCCCCTTGTGAGCAGGAAGTCCTCTATTGGTCTCCCGTTGTTCATTCCCTTCCCTTTTTTCCCCGCATGTGTTCTTATTACACATCCTCCTTTCCTTCCTTTGCTAATTGCTTTTGCTATCATTTTCGTGGTCTCATCCGACCTGCTTATTATCATGTTCCTTATTTCCCTTTCCGTGCATCCTCCTAGCACATGGGCTGTGCGTATGAAGCCTCCCGCATTCACTTGTCTGGGCATCCCGCAGCATTTGCATTTTTGCGCCCTTCTCCCTCCTTGCTGCTTCTTGTACGGTCCCGCCGGTAGCTTGTTTGCCCGGCATCTTAGCAGGACTGTCACATCATGCTCGTTTAGGTATTCTGTTCCTTTCTTCCAGTATTCATTAGAGAGCTTATGCATGGCCTTATCGCCTTTCAGGTGTTGCATGTACTTTTCTGGTTTTTCTCTTGTTGCTGTCAGTATTTTTTCTATCGAGGTCCTCCTCCATTCCCTCGCTTGGTGTGCTTCCTGTTGTGCTGCTTCCTGTTGCCGTGCCATTTCTTGGAGTGCTCTCCATTCTTCCTGTGCTTCTTCCTGTTCTTGGGCCATTTCGCTGAGCTCGGCTGCAGTGTCCTCTTGTGTTGTCACGTCCTTGTTCCGTGCCTCCTGTAGCTTTGGTGCCTGCGTTGGCCCTCTTGCGACTTTTCCTTGAGCTCCTATTTGCCTTTCAACTCCCCTTAGGGCTGGTTGGTCGGGTTCTGTCTGGTTTCGGGTTCTTCTTCGTTTTTGTCGTCTTCCTTGTCCTAATGTCTCCTCCTGCCGTATTGTTCTTGTTTCCCCTGCCTCTTCCTTACTCGGTTCTGTTTCTTGTGTGCTCTTTTGCCTGTAACCCCTCTTTTGTTTGGCTTGTCGAGCTGTTTGTACTTGTTGCTCCTGTCTTAGTGCCTCCTCCTCTTGTCGTTCCATCCTCTGGAGTTCTAGTTCCTCTTCCTCCTCTTGTTGCCATTCTGGTTCATCTGTCCGGGAGTCCGCCCAGGCTTCTACTATTTCTATTTCTGTAAGCTCCCGACTTTTCTGAGCATACTCTGCCTCCACCCTCTCAATGCGTTGTCTTTTGGTCTCCCATTTTTCGGGCCCGGTTTCTAGTTTCCTTTTTAGCCTTTGTATTATGTTTGTTTTCCCCGTCATTTTCGCTTCCCTTACCCTTTTTGTTACATAATTGAGTATTGCTTGGTGCCCTTCCAGTTGTCTGCCTGTGTCCTCACTTATCGCCAGTAGCGTTATTGTATCCGTGTTGTCGTGGTTAAGGCCGTATTCCCCTTCTTCACAGGCCTTTTTCGCCACCTCGTCCGCCATTTCGTTCCCATGTATTCCGACATGTGCCTTAACCTTGTATAGGGCCACCTTCGTTCCCTCCCTGTTTAACATTTGTATTTGCTTCATTATTTTCCACAGTATGTCCCTGTGTACATGCCTTTCCAGGGTGTGGGGCCTTCTCTTCATGTTTTGTATTTGGTAGAGCGAGGTTAGACTGTCCGTACATATGCTGACCTTTTCTTTTCCCGATTTTGAGTCTAGTGTTAGTGCCATATATATGGCAGTGAGCTCCGCCCTGTTAACTGTTTGGCAACGTCCCGTCCACCTTTGCATATGGCTCGTCTCCCGTCCCCCTCTTGGGTCCCAGACTCCTGCTGCCGTTACTTCCTCTACTTCCCCGTTTTCCTTTTTGACTTTTCTTTGGCTGCCATCTGTGTAGACCATATCATTTTTGTTATGCCTTCTATGAGGCTCCGGGTATCCCTTTTTGTGGTTATCCCACCGGCTTTCTGGTGGTGGTTCGGCTTTCTCTATTTCACCCCTTTCCCATTGCAGCCATTGGTCCCCGTTTATGTCTTCTTCTGTTGTGTCTGGGCACGTAAACTGTAGTGCCCATCTTCTTAGTGCGTCCCTGTTTATTTCCTCTCTGCTCCACGTAGTGTTGGCTCTTAGCACGTCCATGGTTGTTGGCCTCGGTCCCCTGTCCCCTCCTCTGTGCTCCCCTTCCTTTTTCCTGTCTTCCATCCAGCGGTCAATTATTTCCTCTGTGTGGTTCTCCAGGTGGCAGCTTGGCATTGCTTGCACCACCGGTAGTTCATGGTTTGTCCATGGCGCTGGGTCTATGACGCAGTCCCTCTCCCATTCTGTAATTGACCTAGGTTGCCTGTCTGCATCTCTAAGGGTCAGAGGCCTGTGCATGTAGCATGCTCTGCCTATCGTCCTAACTTTGCTTTGCGGGCATTTGAGAAGGGCCTTGCTGAATATGTCGTGGGTTTTAAGTGCGTCCGGGCAGTATTTTCTCCATCCTGCCGCGTTCGCTACTATCAGTATTCTCATGTTCCAGTTACATTGTTTGGGTTTCTGTAGGTTTCCTTGCATCCAGTGGTCAGGTGGCAGGAAGGTGAACTGCCCTTCCTTTATCTCAAGCAGCTCATGTACCCTGTATCCCATGTGCTTGTTTAGCAGTTTTCTGTACGGGCTTTTGGCATATGTGGGGTATATCCCTACCCCTAGGACGGGTTCTGCTGTTTTTGTGGAGTTAATTGCCTTTTTCAGTGCCTTGTAGAGGTCCCCTGCTGTATACTCCGGGTTGAATTGGTACGACCCCAGTTTTTCCCATTGCTCTTCCCATGCCGAGCCAATGGCCCCAAATACCGAGTCTCGTGGGTATTGTGAGTAGTATATTTTAGTGTTTTTGTGTACATTGAGTGGCGAGGCAAACACCTCTGTATGGACTCCCATGGCCGTGTGCACCGCCTCCATCATTTCCGGGGGGAAGGTCCAGTGGTTTTGGAGGTTCCGTTTTCTGTGCTTAATTTCTGCTTTACTGGAGTATCTTATCAGTAATTGTGCAATTTCCTCCTCGAAGGTGTTGACCTGTATTTTGTGTTCTACACTTAGTTTCAGCCTTTTGGCCAGTTGCTTTTCTGTCGGCCTTTGTGCCGTGCTGTCCCCCACCGCCTCGGCGTATCTGTCGTACAATTCTCTAACTTTTGCTGTGCTTAGTGTGCCTATAAGGCCCCCATCCGGCTCGTAGCAGTAGGTGGTGTCACCTTCCGCGCGTAGTTGCCTGTCTTTTGTTCCTGTGTGCCTAATGTCTTGGTCAGGGTTCGTTTCCCTTGTGCATATTTCCAGGTGTGTCACATGTTTCCAGTATCTCTGTTCACCGTTTGGCTGCCCTGCCAGTATTTCTTCGACGGGTTCACGTTTGGTCTTTTTGTCTTTTTTGTCATTTTCCCATTCCTCCACAAGGTTCTGCCATCCGTGGTCTGAGGAGAGGTTGTGTTTGAGCAGGTGTGTTCTTACTGTTTCTTCTGTGCTCCACGTCGTTTGTTCCCTCCCTTCGCTGTTGGTCCACCGTACTTCGTACTGTGTTACTTTCGAGGTCACATCGGTGTAGTTTTGTAGGTACTGTCTACTCGCCAGTATCCTGGCGGGCGTGTATGTTCCCTCCTGTTCTAGCGTGTCCATTTGGTCCTCTTGTGTTGACCACTGGCCTCTGTCTCGTTGTTCTGTCTTCCTCTTTATTCTTCCCCGTGGGTTTCTCGCGGTCATCACATCATCTTCCTCCTTCTCCTGGTTAGTTTCTATGCCCAGGGTTTCCTTCTCCTGTTCCGTCCATTCCACATCTGCCTGTTCGAAGTGTTTTGTTTGGTTGGCTAGTGGGTACATGGACAGTAGTTGCAGTATGTCCTTCAGGCCATTTCCAGCCTCATGTAGCGCCTTTATTTGCGCCGGCCAGTCGCTTATGTTTTCCATGCTTACCGTACTTTTGGTGTATCTCTCTAGTTCTCCTGTTTTCCGTTCCTGTATGTATTCTGGTTTCAACCTTCTGTTCCACACATGGTCCCAGTGGTCCCCTGGTTTCTTAATGTCGTTGGGCTGTGCCTCACAAATGTATGGGTATAGGTGCATCATGCCTTGTGCTATCTTTGTTGCCGTTTTGTTGTCGTGTTTCCTTCCACCTGTTGCCTTTAGTGTTTTTATTGGTATAGCACTTTTCCCATCTGCTGTGGTTAGGTTTTCGAGGTCCGGGTAATTCCTGAATAGTGTGAGCATTTTGGTGAAATTTATTTGCTTAGTAGCTTGCTGAGTTTTCGTTTCCCTTATTACATTTACTGTCCCCAATTTTTCAGAGCCTGTCGTCGCAGGCTGCAGCTGTGGGTCTCTGTATTCTTCGTCCATTCGCCTGAGGTGCTTGGTTGCTCTGGTGGTGCCCTCCATTTCCGCGTGTGTGTATACCCTTTTTGCCTTTCCCAGCTGTCTCATTATAGGTAGTGTTTCTTTAGCTAGTTCCTGCATATGGCTCCCTACCCCTTTTACGTGTATCCCATATTCATTCAGAGCGTCCATTTTCCTTAGAGTGTTTGTTTGTGTTTGTAGTCCCATCTTTAGCTTGCTTCTTGCGCTGCTGTGTCCTCTTTCCTCGAAGTGTTTTTCCAGTAGCCCGGCTGTGGACCTGCTGACTTGCGACATTCTTTGTCTGGTTAGGAGGTTTCTCTCCCTTTTGCCATATCCCATCTGGACACCCTTGTCTTCCTCACTCTGAACGGCCCCTGCCAATCCCGTGTAGACCTCCTGTGCATATATTGCCTGTAGGGACTGGAGTCCCAGTCCATATTCCTCTTTTTCCTCCGTGTTGAGTTCATTAGGAGTGCCGTTCGCTGGAAGTCCGTATATTCTTTTCATCGCGGCCCCCAGCTGGTTTTCAACCTTCTGTATTTCACCCTGTGTGTATATTCCGAGGTGGAGCCCGTATTTGAATTTTCCTAGTATGGCTGACTTCAGGGAGTACTCCTTTTGTCTTTGTGTGAGGGGGGTGGCCAGTAGTGCGTCTATTCTTCGCCTGAGCTCCTGCAGTGATTTTCTTTTTTCTTCTTTCCACGTCCCCAGCATATTGAGAAGGACCCCTAGGTATTTATAGGTGTCTCCGGCTTTGAGGACCTTCAATGTTCGACTTCCGCATTTCACCCCTTGGTGTCTACCTTCTTTTACATTTTTGTTGCCATGTTCTACCCCTGTTATCTTTGTTTTGTCCTCGTTTATTCTGAGTCCACTCCAGTCTCCGAATGTCGAGAGTTTCTCCAGTTGTTGCTCCATCCCTGTCATCAGTTTTGTTAGTATAATTAGGTCGTCCACAAACGCCCCCGAGGAGGTTCTCAGCTCCCCTCTGAGCCCCTTGTCGGTCGCATACTTGTGCTGGTACCCGTGGTCCCCTACCTCTAGCCATCGTAGGAGAGGCTCCAGGTATAGTATGAATAGTAATGGGCTCATGCTGTCCCCTTGCAGAATACCCCTTCTTATTGGCACTTCTTCCGAGACTTGGTCCCCTACCTTTGCTCTCATTTGCATGGAGTCCTCCTCTTTTTCGCCCAGTATATCCCTAACGGCTTCAGTGAGTTGCGGTGGCACCCCTAGGTGTTTTAGTGTCATAATAAGTCTTTTGTGGTCAACTGACCCATACGCATTTTCAAAATCCACGTAGGTTGCATGTAGGTTTCTTTTGGAGAGGTTGGCGTCTTCTATAGCATTAGTTACCCTGGTGAGTTGCTTCATTGTGTTGTGGTTTTCCCTTGAGCCCTCCTGTGCTTCCGAGAGCATGCCGTTTATTTCACAGAAGTCAGCCAACATTTTTGTTAGTACTGTGGTGTATAATTTGAACAGGCAATCCAGTAGGGCTATAGGTCTGTAGTTTTGCTGCTTCGTTACCTCGCCCTGTTTGTGGTGGAAGCAGAAGTAGCCTTTTTTCCATGGTAGGGGGGTGTGCCTGTGTTCCCACATTAGCCCCATGAGTTCACATAGTTGGTCGTGGAGTCTGTCCGGCATCTGTTTCAATATTTCATTTTGTATCCCCATGGGCCCAGCCGCTTTGTTGGTTTTCATTTTCTTCACCGCTTGCCGGTAGGCTTCTTTGTCCACCCTTAAGTTTACCTTTGTTTGGTCCGGCCTTGTGCATTGGTTCTCCTTCATGTAGTTCTTGTACCTCTCATCAAGCCAAGGTGGCGTACTCTTAAGTCCTTTCTCTGGTTCCCTCATTTTGTATGGCTCCGACCTCGCAATGTGTTCACCCATTGCCTGTGCTACTTTTTGGTGCCCTACTACTAGTTCCCCTTGTGTTGTTTCTATTGCTTGTATTGCTGCAGCCGGTGCTGCTCCATTTTCTATCTCTTTTTTGTAAATCAGTTTGTGGTAGTGTTTTATGTTGCCCCAGTATCTTTCTCTCATTTTTATTCTTGTTTTCTGTTTTCGGTTTGCCTCGTGCTCTTTAATGCACTTTCTTGCCTCTTTTGTTGCAAGCTTTTTCTGCTCCCGTTCCCATTGCTCCCATTCCCTCATTTCACTCGTTCGGTTGTCGTAACCTTCCGTCCGTACCTCCTCGGCTGCTTGTTCTCGTGTTTCTATGTCTTTCTTCCATAATGCTATATTCTCACGGCATCTGTTTCTTTCTTTCAGGTGGCCGTCCCTTTCCTTGCGTAGGGTTTTCGGGAGGTGTAGTCCATGTTGTTGTTCTGGTGCCGCCGCTTGTTTCGGTAGGTTAACATCCATCATTGCCCTGTCTCTCGCTTCCCCCATTATTTTTGCAACCACTTCTCCCGCGTAGTCTATTGCCCTTTTTCTGTGCCTTGTGCTGTTCGCTGTTTTTATTCCGTTTATTGCCTCTTGCATTTCCTCTTGTAATTCTTTTGTATATGCTGCATCCAGTGTTTGTCTGAGGGTGTTCCCCTCTGCTTCTGTTAGCGGGAGTTTCAGTCTGTCTGCTTTCGCATGTTTTGACTTTTGTGCCGTCGGCCTGTGTGTCCCCCAGGCCTTTAGGTCCAATTGTGTCGTGCAGACCATTTTGTGGTCGCTCGTGTGTAGCTCAGTGAGTTCGCCCTCCGTCGGTTGCGTGTAGTATTGAAGCTCTGCTTTGCTCGCCAGCATCCTGTCTATGTTCCTTCGTTTGTGCCATGTTAGGGTTGTTTCTCTGGTACCTCCCACATCTTGCAGACCCGTGGCTTCCGTAGTGTTGTTCCATTCCTTGTCCCTGCTGTTTTTCGGTGTTCCCGTGGAGGCATTCAGGTCCCCACAAACTAGTACTGTTTGCCCTGTCGCATTTTCGCTGGCCGAGGTCACCATTCGCACATACTCCCGTATGCCGCTCCTGGCTGCCTCTCTGTCGAGTTCCCCTTGTCTTGCCTCTTCTGTCACGTCCTTCCCTTCCACCGGGTAGTATACCCCTATCAGGTGCAAGTATTTTTCCCCCGGGAAGTGGAGCAGTGTGTGTGTGAGTACTCCTTGTAGGTGTGGTACCAGCACCTCGGTGTAGTTATGTGGTTTGGCATACTCCCCTGTGAGTATTATGGCCAGGCCTGCCGTGTAGTTGTTCTTATCTTCCTCTCCTTCCCCCTTCGGTATACTCGTGCATATGTTTGACTGTTTCTTGTTTCTGAAGTGCCTTTTTATTTCCTCGTTTGCAGTCTTGGTTTCTGTGACTATTGCTATATCTATCTCCCATTTATTCATTTGTTCCTCCAGTTCGTATAGTGAGTGCCGGGCACCCTGTAGGTTCCATGTTAGGAAGTTCACAGTATGTGGTTGTGCTCCTCGCATTTCCTCAATGTTTAGGTTCTCCGTTTTTGGCATGTTCCCACCCCATTGCCTCAGTGCCTCCAGGGACCCTTTGGCCTCCTCATTGTCCCTTTTGTTCGTTTTTGTTGGTGTGCTAGGTGGTAGGTTTTTCTTGGTGCTTGCGGGGGGCCGTAGCTTTTTTCTTGTTGCCGTGCCTGCCTCCCTTTTTAGTCTTTCGTTTGCTTGTTCTGTGCTTTCTGGGCAGAACTGTAGTGTGGCCTGAACCAGCTTGTCCGTGGGTTTTGAGTTCTTTCCCTCCTTTGCTTCGCCTATGTCCCGTTGTTTTGTAGTAGGCGCCCTGCCCTCACCCTTCCTTTCATCGCCACTTGTGTTTTCCTCGTCCAGTCCAGTTGTGTGTTCTGTTATCTGTGTCTCATGAGTCTCCCCCTGTGCCTGTGCCGCGTTTCTGGTCCCGAGCTTGAAGTTCCCTGGTTTGCCATCAACATGCCAGTACTTCCAGCTACCTGCCACCCTTATCGCCTGTTCCCCTTGGCTGAACTTTTTCCAACCCGGTGGTGTACCATGCGTCTTTAGTCCACTATATCGCACCATTTGCAGGTCATAGGCTTCCCGCAGTATGGTCCAAACATCTATAGCCGTTAGTAGTTCATCCTGTTTTTCTATTCCTCCTGTAGGTAGCCAGACGTGCGCCTGCATGTCCCGACGTGTTATTGTGAGCATTATCATCGCCCATTTTTCCCCATCCCTTATTGCTATTTGGGTTCGGCCGTCTACTGACAATTTTCCCATCGTTTCACCTATGAGGGCATCGGTTTCTTGTTGTAGCGCTTGAAGTGCTTCTTGGACGTTCATTATTGTTTGTATGCCCACCCCTTGTTGCCTCATTATGTCCTCCACCTGCTCCCTTGTGCGGTTACTCTCCACTTCCCTCATGAAGGCATCCGCCGCGCACGTTCCTTGAGTTTGCGGCTGTTTTGCCCCAGTCTCTTTTGCTGGAGCCTCCATTGTCAGCTCGACTTCGCCCGTGGCATGTGCTGCATGTGGCGTATTTTCCCTCATAATGGCCGACTTTATCTTCGGCCCGAATCTGTCCCTACATCTGCTCACTACTTCCGTCGTGTGTAATGTAACGCATCTACTGGTTTGAAGTGTGTTTGTGTACACGTACTGTATCCACGTTCCTTTCCTTTCCAACAGCCACTGTTGCCATAGTTCCGCAACATATATTACCCAGACGCCGCAGCTGTATGCATCATATTGGTGCTTATCATACATTGGCGTGGCTCTGGCTTCTTGGCACCCTATTGCCACCTTGTTGCTTGTCACCCATTTGCTTATTGCTGTTTGTAGTTCCTCCGCCATTCCCATGTGTTCTGGGGCAATTTTCTTTCGTGTCTGCCTTTTCATGCCCATAGAATCGTATACATAGGCCTGCAACGTGCAGTTACCCCTCGTGACGCAGACTCCTACCATCAGTAGCAGCCAGTGCCCGTTCCCTATTACCGGTATCTGAGTGCCACCCCTTTTGGCGACTTTTTCCTTTACCATCTCCAGAAATTTATTATCATTCTCCTTCAGCAATCTCAGTATCTCTTGTATGGTTGTTGACCCCGGAGGGTTTTCTTCCAGTGTTTCGAGCGCAAGGTCCACTTGGTACATATTTAATTTCCCATCCTTCGCGAATATCCCTTGCGTGGTAGAGTTCTTGGGGTATTGCCCTTCCATTTCCTTTTTCGAACATGTTCCCCCCCCTATGTGTGAGGGCTGTGGTTCCACTGCAGCATGCCCACCTATATCGTCCACCCTCATAGCTTTCCTGTCGGGTCCGGTGCCCAAGGCTTTCTCATGTGCTACCTCCGGTTTCCCTTTCATCATTTCGGGCTGTGGCATTACTTGTGGGCTTTTTGTCACTGGTTTAGCTCGTTCCATCCGTTCAGCCAGGGCGCCTAGTACATCCAGTGTCACATGCATAGTCATTAGTTGGGCCCCCACCATTCTTGCCATGCTCCGGTCTTCTCTTGTCATTCGGCACATTTCGCTATGCTTTTGTCTCCACCTACTGTGGTTCCTACCCCTCGTTTCTTGCCTTACTACCTGGTTGCTTCTAACTAGTTGTGGCCTGTCATATTTGGTACGCTGTACCCACCTGCATGTCTTCCCTTTCATGTGCTCACTCCAGTATCTCCTTCCTCTTTTGTGTGCGTACGCATGCTCCTGCCGGTTCGCCCGTAGGTAGTATGTGAGGTTTCTCATGAGGTTTGCCCTTTGCTCCCTTTCGCCTGCTGTGGCTGACCACCTGGGGCCCTTTGGGGGCTTTTCCTGTGTTGTTCCTTGGCTTCGGTTGCCCTCCCCTTTTGGCATTTTTTCATTTCCCTTTCTTGTTTCAGTTGCTTGTCTGGTTATCGTTGTTGCTGCTGTGTTCCCTTTCCGCATGCATGTCACGCGCTCCCTTTCCGGTGTTTCTTTTTGCACTCCCGTTCCCACCTTTCTGCTAGCCTCCCTGCATGCTGTCATCCGTACCCTTTGCGTTGATTTTTGTGCTGGCGTTATTCTTCCGCCCCTATTACTTTTCGTCAGGACCGTAGCCGCAACGCAAATTGCAAGTATTGCTTTCATTAATGCGCCTCGTGAGTTGCCTTCGTGTCCATTACTTACTACGCATCTCCTTCGGGTATGTTCTTCTCCCCCCATAATGCCTCCCTTGTTACGCGTTACACGCTCATTTTGTCCCCTCACACCCTTCTTGTTGCATTTTTGAACTCCGTTTTCCTCAATCCTTATTCGTATATACCCTATGGGTGTCCCCTTAAAGTATTTCCCCTTTTGGGCCTTTTGCACAAAACTTCGTATTTTTACGTAGAGCTCCTGGAGCAATTCGCTAAATGTCCAATGTCGTCCTTTCAAGCTCATTTTCATTTGTTGTTTGTATTTTACCATTTGTAGGCCCTGTGCGAAATTTTTTCGTCTAATTTTGTTATTATGTGCACCTATACCCCCCTTTTTCCGTAGGTACTGACCCTTTGGGTTAGGGTTTCCCTTCATTTCCCTGTATATGGCTGTGCAAGCTGTTGTAATTGGCCTTTTCCCTTTCAATGTATCTTGTGGGTTCCTCTTGTTATTGTTGTCCCTATCGTTTCGTCGGTGTGCATGTTCTTCTGGCTTAACGCGGTTTTCCTTGTTACGCGTTACACACGTCTGCAGCGTCGTTCCGTTCCTTTTACAGCATATCTGGGCCTCATTCTTCCCCATATATCTTTGTGCATAACTCTTGGTTGCCTCCTTAAAATATTGCTCTGCTGGGGTCGTTTTTACAAAACTTCGAATTTTTACGTAGAGCTTCTGGAGCAATTCGCTAAATGTCCAAAGTCGTCCGTTCAAGTTCGTTTTCATTTCATGTTCGTATTTTGCCATTTGTAGGCCCTGTGTAAAATATTTCCGTCTAATTTTACTTTTATGTGCCCCTATTCCCTCCCTTTTCTGTAGGTAAGCCCCATTTGGGTTAGGGTTTCCCCTTGTTTTCCTCCATATGGCTGTACGGGTTGTTGCAGTTAGCCTATTTCCATTCAATATATCATGTGGGTTCCTCTTGTTGTTACTATCCCCGTCGTCTCGCCAGTGTGCATGTTCTCCCGACCCCGCATTCTTCTTCCTGTTACGCGTTACATTTGCCTGCAGCATCATCCCGTCCTCACTGCCATATATCTGGACCTCATTCTTCTCAATATGTCTTCGTGTTTGACCCTCAGTTGTCTCCTTGAAATATTGCTCTGTCAGAACCGTTTTTACAAAACTTCGTATTTTAACGTAGAGCTCCTGGAGCAATTCGCTAAATGCCGTAATTTGCCGGTTACTCCTGAAAGTGTGAATATTGTCTGCCATTTTGCAATAAAGTCCCCATAGTAGCTTTCCTGTCAGGCTGACCATTGTCCTCACTCTCTGGGGCTGGTTTGTGCTTATTTTTCTTAGGGTAGGCTTAGGGTTCCCCTCTTGTCCTAGTGGGAGTTCCTGAATGTGTTCTCTGCTGCTTACCTCCCTTGTGCATGGGGAACTGGCCTCGGGTGACCTGCTTGTTGCTTTAATTCTGTTTACTATCTCATAGTGTATTTTATTGCAACTGCAGCTACTTAATGTCGTTGTATGTTTTATGTTATTTTCTGCAGCTCTTGTGCCAGGTGTGCCCGCCCTTTCCCTATGTTGTATTGGGTTTGATGCTGCTACCGTGTCAACAGTGTGGTGGCAGTTGGTGCCTATGTTATTGCTAACCCTCTCACACTTGTGTCTAGTCGTGGGCTTTGCAGCCTGGGTTCCGATCAGCACTGTGCAGGAGTACAGGCACGATGTACTATTACCAGCAGCAGGTTTGGATTTAGCAGAGTTACTTTTTACTTCAGGTATTTGTTTAACCAGGATTTTCTGGTATACAGGGCTTTTCCTAGCTTCAAAACTGTAAGGGCCTATACAGGATGTGGCCTCTGCCAGGCTGTTTCTGTCAGCCCCTAGAGCGTTGGCTTCGGTTGGAGCGAGGCTCTGCCAGCTGTTCCAGCTGTTCCAGCTGTTCCAGCTTTTTCCTTTCGTCTGCCTTGGCCTGCGATGCATACAGGAACCCAACCAGTACTTATTCAGCTGATTTCCCTTCCTCTTGTGCTGTGTTCGGACTGGTTCAGTGATGCAAGTGGTGGGGTTCCACTTTTTGTCTTGTGCCTGATTTCGGAGCCGATGCCCAAGCTTTTTAGTCAGATTGTGTGCTCCTGTGCTGTTACCCTCAACGCCATATGCGAGGGGTCTCTTATCCCGTGAGGATGATTTTTCCCCTAGGGAACTTACCCGTGCTTTTTGCAGACGTCTGAGCTCCGACAGCGTCTCTTCGTCGATCTCCATACCTCCCTCGCTGTCAGATGGCTCGCTCGCTTCTCGTGGCCGGCGTAGATTTTTCTTAGCCGGCTCGGGGGTGCGTTGACCTTTCAGCAGCTTGGCCAGTGCGTTGTTGGAGTTGCTGAAGGACTTCAGTATGTCGCTGGAGATCCCGAGATGCTGCTTCTGGAACTCGCGGTTCTCTTCAGTGAGGTCGATCACGGAGTCCTTCACCTCGTCCACCTTGCTGGAGACCTTGTTCGTGGCCTCAACGCTGTCCGTGAAGCCGCTTTTACACGTGCCCTCGAGCTTCTCCACGGCTTTGCGGAGCTCGTTGATCGCCTCGTCACCGGCCCCGCCCTTCGCAACTTTCGCCCACTGGTTGGAGAGCTTGCTCTCCAGCGCCTGCACGATGTCCTCCGTCTGCTGCGCCCCCGCTGCTGGTGGCGCTGCCCTCCCTCTTCTGCCCTTAAACTTGTCTCCCGTGCGAGAAAAGTCAGAGTGTTGGAGGAGGTAGGAGCGAGATTTGTTGGGGAGAGAGAGACGGACCGTACGTCTGTCTTGCTTCCCCAGCCACTCATACGCTGCTTCGCTGGCTAGCCCGGTGAAAAGATTGCCGCTTTTTGTGATTCTTACTCGCATATACGTTTCCGGCTTTGCTGGGTCAGTCCCTGGTCTCACCGTCGTCGCTGGCAGCGGCTTCAGATGTTCTGCTGCTTCGCCCAAGCCCGCCTGTGTAAACACCTCCTGGATGGCCGCGACTAAGTTCGGGAGGTCCGCAGCCAAGTTGATGGTGCTCCCCTTATCAACTACGATCACCTCTGTCTCGTCCTCGCCTCTGTTCGTTAGCGATGGTCTGATTCTCTGAACCGTGTATTCCCCGAGACCCGGGAAGGCCAGCACCTTCGACTCTATGTTGTCAGCGGCCTCCTCCGTGACCGCCACCAGCCGTATGCTGTTGGTGTGTTTCTCCATGTACGCGGGCAGTCCCCGCGCCCCTTTGATTGCCGATTCAACAGAGGGCATACTGCGCAGTTGTTTTTCCAAGTCTTTGGTCGTGTGCCCACGCAGCTCTTCGCTGATTATGTGCAGCTGTCGCTCCGCGTTGCCTGTCCTGGTCTGCCTCGGATGAAATACCCGTACCCTCGGGATGCAAACGTCTGCTGCTTGGAAGTCGTCTGCCCCCAGTGGTACGCAGTGAAGAGGTAGATGTGCCAGAGATGTCGCCAGCGCGGTGATGGCATATTCACTTTTTTCAAAGGTGAGATGAAACTCTGCTATCTTATCAGCATACCAGCGTAGCTGGGTTTTGCCGCTGCACAGAACCGGAGCGGTGTCAGGGAGGTCGTGAAAGTGTCGGATCGCCGACTCCAGGTGGCCGATGTACTGCTTCGCTGCTTTTGGCTCTTCCCGAAAGGGCCCCACCGTCACCTGCGGTCCCTTCTTGTGCATGCCAACTTCATCCTGCTCCTCTGAGGTGAGGTCAGTGCAATTCACTACCAGCTGGTAGTGGGTTCTGCCGTGACCTGCCGGGAGCCCGTAAATAGTTTCCAGTGGGAAGCCTCGCTGGTACTTCACGTTCCGCGCGTCCTCGTAGACGGTGGCCATGTACTCTGCCACCGCCTCCAGCGCCGTCATATCCGCTTCTGCTGCCCCCGCGGCCTCAATCAGTTTTTTCATATCTTCACCATGTGTATCGCAGAGTTCTGGCATGGTCGCTCCGCCTGGGTACCCGTCGGTTCTCTTCGCTGACTGCGCTCTTATTTCTTTGATGAACTCCTCGGTGTTCGCTTGGTCTGCTGATCCTCTTTCGTGCTCCATGAACCTGCTCGATTTTTCTTCTTGCCCCACTTGCTGGGGACTTCTTTCTCCGAATTTTCGCACATTGCCGGCTTTCGTGTTGGCCATCTTAGGTTTTTCAGTGGCTGTACGACTTGTGTCTGGCTTGTTTGGGCAGGGGTGTCGGGCACTACATGCAAAGTACGGCGCTACAGATACGGACAGGGGAGTTTCGTGCACTGCAAATACGGGTTGGCGCACCTCATGTCTTACCTGTGTCGCCCCATCGCCATTGTTACCGTTGTCTTGAAGCCCTGCGAGCACAGTTAGTAGAAAAATTACATTTAAAAAAAAATCTATTTTAGAGCCCGCGGCCCGGAGAGAAGTGCACGCCTCAGGCGGGTTCGCGAGAAGTGATCTGATGCGGCATGCATTATTGCTGCGCATGATTGGAGTAGTACCATCGATATAATGACATCACGCAAATAGGTCGCAGCTATACACTCACTTATGGTGGGAGAGTGAGTCATTTCGGGAGGGAGGCGCACAGCAAGCTAGCCCACATTCAGAATGTGGCGGGAGCTACTCACTTGTGGTGGGTGGGTGAATTTATCAATATGTGAGGGAGGTGCACAGTACGCAGGCCCACCTTCTGAACGTGGGCCGGTGAGGGACACTCACCTTTGGTGGGTGCGTGAGTGTGTCAATATGTGAAGGAGGCGCACAACAAGCCGGTCCATATTCTAAACGTGGGCCGGTGAGGGACACTCACTGATGGTGGGTGCATGAGTGTGTCAATATGTCAGGGAGGCGCACAACTAGTGTTTCATGTAGGCATACTATGCTATCATACAATCATGCTGGTAGCGTCGTATATAGTGTGATGCGTGCACGAATTGTGTACATGTACATGTGTGCTTAGGGCGCTTAGGGGGTAGCATCTTGGCACAGCCTCGCCGAGTCCCTGCATGCTAAATGGCTTCTCCACTGGGTGATGGTGGTGGGCAGACTTTGATTGGATTCATCATAGTGTATTGTGGTGTGTGTGTGTGCGTGTGTGATCCATGAACGGAGACATAGGAATGCTGGAGGTGGATGGTAGTTGTCCATGTTGCATTGTTATTTCTGTCACTGATTACGTCTGCGCACGCACACCTCGGTACGTATGTGCCGCATCTAATATTCCCATCGCTAAGCACAAGTCGGTACGTATGTGCCGCATCTAATATTCCCATCGCTAAGCACAATAGTTATCGATTTAATAAGTTGACATGACAAATGGAGAAATAACTATATATAATGATGATCATGTTATAGCTGCGCCGTACACATAATTGATTGGCCAGCGCAGGTGCAGCTATTGATATCTGATGCGGCATGCATTATTGCTGCGCATGATTGGAGTAGTACCATCGATATAATGACATCACGCAAATAGGTCGCAGCTATACACTCACTTATGGTGGGAGAGTGAGTCATTTCGGGAGGGAGGCGCACAGCAAGCTAGCCCACATTCAGAATGTGGCGGGAGCTACTCACTTGTGGTGGGTGGGTGAATTTATCAATATGTGAGGGAGGTGCACAGTACGCAGGCCCACCTTCTGAACGTGGGCCGGTGAGGGACACTCACCTTTGGTGGGTGCGTGAGTGTGTCAATATGTGAAGGAGGCGCACAACAAGCCGGTCCATATTCTAAACGTGGGCTGGTGAGGGACACTCACTGATGGTGGGTGCATGAGTGTGTCAATATGTCAGGGAGGCGCACAACTAGTGTTTCATGTAGGCATACTATGCTATCATACAATCATGCTGGTAGCGTCGTATATAGTGTGATGCGTGCACGAATTGTGTACATGTACATGTGTGCTTAGGGCGCTTAGGGGGTAGCATCTTGGCACAGCCTCGCCGAGTCCCTGCATGCTAAATGGCTTCTCCACTGGGTGATGGTGGTGGGCAGACTTTGAAGGAGGCGCACAACGAGCCGGTCCATATTCTAAACGTGGGCCGGTGAAGCACAATAGTTATCAATTTAATAAGTTGACATGACAAATGGAGAAATAACTATATATAATGATGATCATGTTATAGCTGCGCCGTACACGTAATTGATTGGCCAGCGCAGATGCAGCTATTGATATCTGATGCGGCATGCATTATTGCTGCGCATGATTGGAGTAGTACCATCGATATAATGACATCACGCAAATAGGTCGCAGCTATACACTCACTTATGGTGGGAGAGTGAGTCATTTCGGGAGGGAGGCGCACAGCAAGCTAGCCCACATTCAGAATGTGGCGGGAGCTACTCACTTGTGGTGGGTGGGTGAATTTATCAATATGTGAGGGAGGTGCACAGTACGCAGGCCCACCTTCTGAACGTGGGCCGGTGAGGGACACTCACCTTTGGTGGGTGCGTGAGTGTGTCAATATGTGAAGGAGGTGCACAACAAGCCGGTCCATATTCTAAACGTGGGCCGGTGAGGGACACTCACTGATGGTGGGTGCATGAGTGTGTCAATATGTCAGGGAGGCGCACAACTAGTGTTTCATGTAGGCATACTATGCTATCATACAATCATGCTGGTAGCGTCGTATATAGTGTGATGCGTGCACGAATTGTGTACATGTACATGTGTGCTTAGGGCGCTTAGGGGGTAGCATCTTGGCACAGCCTCGCCGAGTCCCTGCATGCTAAATGGCTTCTCCACTGGGTGATGGTGGTGGGCAGACTTTGATTGGATTCATCATAGTGTATTGTGGTGTGTGCGTGTGTGCGTGTGTGATCCATGAACGGAGACATAGGAATGCTGGAGGTGGATGGTAGTTGTCCATGTTGCATTGTTATTTCTGTCACTGATTACGTCTGCGCACGCACACCTCGGTACGTATGTGCCGCATCTAATATTCCCATCGCTAAGCACAAGTCGGTACGTATGTGCCGCATCTAATATTCCCATCGCTAAGCACAATAGTTATCAATTTAATAAGTTGACATGACAAATGGAGAAATAACTATATATAATGATGATCATGTTATAGCTGCGCCGTACACATAATTGATTGGCCAGCGCAGGTGCAGCTATTGATATCTGATGCGGCATGCATTATTGCTGCGCATGATTGGAGTAGTACCATCGATATAATGACATCACGCAACTAGGTCGCAGCTATACACTCACTTATGGTGGGAGAGTGAGTCATTTCGGGAGGGAGGCGCACAGCAAGCTAGCCCACATTCAGAATGTGGCGGGAGCTACTCACTTGTGGTGGGTGGGTGAATTTATCAATATGTGAGGGAGGTGCACAGTACGCAGGCCCACCTTCTGAACGTGGGCCGGTGAGGGACACTCACCTTTGGTGGGTGCGTGAGTGTGTCAATATGTGAAGGAGGCGCACAACAAGCCGGTCCATATTCTAAACGTGGGCCGGTGAGGGACATTCACTGATGGTGGGTGCATGAGTGTGTCAATATGTCAGGGAGGCGCACAACTAGTGTTTCATGTAGGCATACTATGCTATCATACAATCATGCTGGTAGCGTCGTATATAGTGTGATGCGTGCACGAATTGTGTACATGTACATGTGTGCTTAGGGCGCTTAGGGGGTAGCATCTTGGCACAGCCTCGCCGAGTCGCTGCATGCTAAATGGCTTCTCCACTGGGTGATGGTGGTGGGCAGACTTTGATTGGATTCATCATAGTGTATTGTGGTGTGTGTGTGTGTGTGATCCATGAACGGAGACATAGGAATGCTGGAGGTGGATGGTAGTTGTCCATGTTGCATTGTTATTTCTGTCACTGATTACGTCTGCGCACGCCCACCTCGGTACGTATGTGCCGCATCTAATATTCCCATCG
>LGRX02026041.1:0-14660 GCA_001247695.2 Cymbomonas tetramitiformis | reverse complement strand
CAGTACGCAGGCCCACCTTCTGAACGTGGGCCGGTGAGGGACACTCACCTTTGGTGGGTGCGTGAGTGTGTCAATATGTGAAGGAGGCGCACAACAAGCCGGTCCATATTCTAAACGTGGGCCGGTGAGGGACACTCACTGATGGTGGGTGCATGAGTGTGTCAATATGCCAGGGAGGCGCACGACTAGTGTTTCATGTAGGCATACTATGCTATCATACAATCATGCTGGTAGCGTCGTATATAGTGTGATGCGTGCACGAATTGTGTACATGTACATGTGTGCTTAGGGCGCTTAGGGGGTAGCATCTTGGCACAGCCTCGCCGATTCCCTGCATGCTAAATGGCTTCTCCACTGGGTGATGGTGGTGGGCAGACTTTGATTGGATTCATCATAGTGTATTGTGGTGTGTGTGTGTGTGTGTGTGTGATCCATGAATGGAGACATAGGAATGCTGGAGGTGGATGGTAGTTGTCCATGTTGCATTGTTATTTCTGTCACTGATTACGTCTGCGCACGCACACCTCGGTACGTATGTGCCGCATCTAATATTCCCATCGCTAAGCACAAGTCGGTACGTATGTGCCGCATCTAATATTCCCATCGCTAAGCACAATAGTTATCAATTTAATAAGTTGACATGACAAATGGAGAAATAACTATATATAATGATGATCATGTTATAGCTGCGCCGTACACATAATCGATTGGCCAGCGCAGGTGCAGCTATTGATATCTGATGCGGCATGCATTATTGCTGCGCATGATTGGAGTAGTACCATCGATATAATGACATCACGCAACTAGGTCGCAGCTATACACTCACTTATGGTGGGAGAGTGAGTCATTTCGGGAGGGAGGCGCACAGCAAGCTAGCCCACATTCAGAATGTGGCGGGAGCTACTCACTTGTGGTGGGTGGGTGAATTTATCAATATGTGAGGGAGGTGCACAGTACGCAGGCCCACCTTCTGAACGTGGGCCGGTGAGGGACACTCACCTTTGGTGGGTGCGTGAGTGTGTCAATATGTGAAGGAGGCGCACAACAAGCCGGTCCATATTCTAAACGTGGGCCGGTGAGGGACACTCACTGATGGTGGGTGCATGAGTGTGTCAATATGTCAGGGAGGCGCACAACTAGTGTTTCATGTAGGCATACTATGCTATCATACAATCATGCTGGTAGCGTCGTATATAGTGTGATGCGTGCACGAATTGTGTACATGTACATGTGTGCTTAGGGCGCTTAGGGGGTAGCATCTTGGCACAGCCTCGCCGATTCCCTGCATGCTAAATGGCTTCTCCACTGGGTGATGGTGGTGGGCAGACTTTGATTGGATTCATCATAGTGTATTGTGGTGTGTGTATGTGTGTGTGTGTGTGTGTGATCCATGAATGGAGACATAGGAATGCTGGAGGTGGATGGTAGTTGTCCATGTTGCATTGTTATTTCTGTCACTGATTACGTCTGCGCACGCACACCTCGGTACGTATGTGCCGCATCTAATATTCCCATCGCTAAGCACAAGTCGGTACGTATGTGCCGCATCTAATATTCCCATCGCTAAGCACAATAGTTATCAATTTAATAAGTTGACATGACAAATGGAGAAATAACTATATATAATGATGATCATGTTATAGCTGCGCCGTACACATAATCGATTGGCCAGCGCAGGTGCAGCTATTGATATCTGATGCGGCATGCATTATTGCTGCGCATGATTGGAGTAGTACCATCGATATAATGACATCACGCAACTAGGTCGCAGCTATACACTCACTTATGGTGGGAGAGTGAGTCATTTCGGGAGGGAGGCGCACAGCAAGCTAGCCCACATTCAGAATGTGGCGGGAGCTACTCACTTGTGGTGGGTGGGTGAATTTATCAATATGTGAGGGAGGTGCACAGTACGCAGGCCCACCTTCTGAACGTGGGCCGGTGAGGGACACTCACCTTTGGTGGGTGCGTGAGTGTGTCAATATGTGAAGGAGGCGCACAACAAGCCGGTCCATATTCTAAACGTGGGCCGGTGAGGGACACTCACTGATGGTGGGTGCATGAGTGTGTCAATATGTCAGGGAGGCGCACAACTAGTGTTTCATGTAGGCATACTATGCTATCATACAATCATGCTGGTAGCGTCGTATATAGTGTGATGCGTGCACGAATTGTGTACATGTACATGTGTGCTTAGGGCGCTTAGGGGGTAGCATCTTGGCACAGCCTCGCCGAGTCCCTGCATGCTAAATGGCTTCTCCACTGGGTGATGGTGGTGGGCAGACTTTGATTGGATTCATCATAGTGTATTGTGTGTGTGTGTGTGTGTGTGTGTGATCCATGAACGGAGACATAGGAATGCTGGAGGTGGATGGTAGTTGTCCATGTTGCATTGTTATTTCTGTCACTGATTACGTCTGCGCACGCACACCTCGGTACGTATGTGCCGCATCTAATATTCCCATCGCTAAGCACAAGTCGGTACGTATGTGCCGCATCTAATATTCCCATCGCTAAGCACAATAGTTATCAATTTAATAAGTTGACATGACAAATGGAGAAATAACTATATATAATGATGATCATGTTATAGCTGCGCCGTACACATAATCGATTGGCCAGCGCAGGTGCAGCTATTGATATCTGATGCGGCATGCATTATTGCTGCGCATGATTGGAGTAGTACCATCGATATAATGACATCACGCAACTAGGTCGCAGCTATACACTCACTTATGGTGGGAGAGTGAGTCATTTCGGGAGGGAGGCGCACAGCAAGCTAGCCCACATTCAGAATGTGGCGGGAGCTACTCACTTGTGGTGGGTGGGTGAATTTATCAATATGTGAGGGAGGTGCACAGTACGCAGGCCCACCTTCTGAACGTGGGCCGGTGAGGGACACTCACCTTTGGTGGGTGCGTGAGTGTGTCAATATGTGAAGGAGGCGCACAACAAGCCGGTCCATATTCTAAACGTGGGCCGGTGAGGGACACTCACTGATGGTGGGTGCATGAGTGTGTCAATATGTCAGGGAGGCGCACAACTAGTGTTTCATGTAGGCATACTATGCTATCATACAATCATGCTGGTAGCGTCGTATATAGTGTGATGCGTGCACGAATTGTGTACATGTACATGTGTGCTTAGGGCGCTTAGGGGGTAGCATCTTGGCACAGCCTCGCCGAGTCCCTGCATGCTAAATGGCTTCTCCACTGGGTGATGGTGGTGGGCAGACTTTGAAGGAGGCGCACAACGAGCCGGTCCATATTCTAAACGTGGGCCGGTGAAGCACAATAGTTATCAATTTAATAAGTTGACATGACAAATGGAGAAATAACTATATATAATGATGATCATGTTATAGCTGCGCCGTACACGTAATTGATTGGCCAGCGCAGATGCAGCTATTGATATCTGATGCGGCATGCATTATTGCTGCGCATGATTGGAGTAGTACCATCGATATAATGACATCACGCAAATAGGTCGCAGCTATACACTCACTTATGGTGGGAGAGTGAGTCATTTCGGGAGGGAGGCGCACAGCAAGCTAGCCCACATTCAGAATGTGGCGGGAGCTACTCACTTGTGGTGGGTGGGTGAATTTATCAATATGTGAGGGAGGTGCACAGTACGCAGGCCCACCTTCTGAACGTGGGCCGGTGAGGGACACTCACCTTTGGTGGGTGCGTGAGTGTGTCAATATGTGAAGGAGGTGCACAACAAGCCGGTCCATATTCTAAACGTGGGCCGGTGAGGGACACTCACTGATGGTGGGTGCATGAGTGTGTCAATATGCCAGGGAGGCGCACAACTAGTGTTTCATGTAGGCATACTATGCTATCATACAATCATGCTGGTAGCGTCGTATATAGTGTGATGCGTGCACGAATTGTGTACATGTACATGTGTGCTTAGGGCGCTTAGGGGGTAGCATCTTGGCACAGCCTCGCCGAGTCCCTGCATGCTAAATGGCTTCTCCACTGGGTGATGGTGGTGGGCAGACTTTGATTGGATTCATCATAGTGTATTGTGGTGTGTGTGTGTGCGTGTGTGATCCATGAACGGAGACATAGGAATGCTGGAGGTGGATGGTAGTTGTCCATGTTGCATTGTTATTTCTGTCACTGATTACGTCTGCGCACGCACACCTCGGTACGTATGTGCCGCATCTAATATTCCCATCGCTAAGCACAAGTCGGTACGTATGTGCCGCATCTAATATTCCCATCGCTAAGCACAATAGTTATCAATTTAATAAGTTGACATGACAAATGGAGAAATAACTATATATAATGATGATCATGTTATAGCTGCGCCGTACACATAATTGATTGGCCAGCGCAGGTGCAGCTATTGATATCTGATGCGGCATGCATTATTGCTGCGCATGATTGGAGTAGTACCATCGATATAATGACATCACGCAAATAGGTCGCAGCTATACACTCACTTATGGTGGGAGAGTGAGTCATTTCGGGAGGGAGGCGCACAGCAAGCTAGCCCACATTCAGAATGTGGCGGGAGCTACTCACTTGTGGTGGGTGGGTGAATTTATCAATATGTGAGGGAGGTGCACAGTACGCAGGCCCACCTTCTGAACGTGGGCCGGTGAGGGACACTCACCTTTGGTGGGTGCGTGAGTGTGTCAATATGTGAAGGAGGTGCACAACAAGCCGGTCCATATTCTAAACGTGGGCCGGTGAGGGACACTCACTGATGGTGGGTGCATGAGTGTGTCAATATGCCAGGGAGGCGCACAACTAGTGTTTCATGTAGGCATACTATGCTATCATACAATCATGCTGGTAGCGTCGTATATAGTGTGATGCGTGCACGAATTGTGTACATGTACATGTGTGCTTAGGGCGCTTAGGGGGTAGCATCTTGGCACAGCCTCGCCGAGTCCCTGCATGCTAAATGGCTTCTCCACTGGGTGATGGTGGTGGGCAGACTTTGAAGGAGGCGCACAACGAGCCGGTCCATATTCTAAACGTGGGCCGGTGAAGCACAATAGTTATCAATTTAATAAGTTGACATGACAAATGGAGAAATAACTATATATAATGATGATCATGTTATAGCTGCGCCGTACACGTAATTGATTGGCCAGCGCAGATGCAGCTATTGATATCTGATGCGGCATGCATTATTGCTGCGCATGATTGGAGTAGTACCATCGATATAATGACATCACGCAAATAGGTCGCAGCTATACACTCACTTATGGTGGGAGAGTGAGTCATTTCGGGAGGGAGGCGCACAGCAAGCTAGCCCACATTCAGAATGTGGCGGGAGCTACTCACTTGTGGTGGGTGGGTGAATTTATCAATATGTGAGGGAGGTGCACAGTACGCAGGCCCACCTTCTGAACGTGGGCCGGTGAGGGACACTCACCTTTGGTGGGTGCGTGAGTGTGTCAATATGTGAAGGAGGTGCACAACAAGCCGGTCCATATTCTAAACGTGGGCCGGTGAGGGACACTCACTGATGGTGGGTGCATGAGTGTGTCAATATGCCAGGGAGGCGCACAACTAGTGTTTCATGTAGGCATACTATGCTATCATACAATCATGCTGGTAGCGTCGTATATAGTGTGATGCGTGCACGAATTGTGTACATGTACATGTGTGCTTAGGGCGCTTAGGGGGTAGCATCTTGGCACAGCCTCGCCGAGTCCCTGCATGCTAAATGGCTTCTCCACTGGGTGATGGTGGTGGGCAGACTTTGATTGGATTCATCATAGTGTATTGTGGTGTGTGTGTGTGCGTGTGTGATCCATGAACGGAGACATAGGAATGCTGGAGGTGGATGGTAGTTGTCCATGTTGCATTGTTATTTCTGTCACTGATTACGTCTGCGCACGCACACCTCGGTACGTATGTGCCGCATCTAATATTCCCATCGCTAAGCACAAGTCGGTACGTATGTGCCGCATCTAATATTCCCATCGCTAAGCACAATAGTTATCAATTTAATAAGTTGACATGACAAATGGAGAAATAACTATATATAATGATGATCATGTTATAGCTGCGCCGTACACATAATTGATTGGCCAGCGCAGGTGCAGCTATTGATATCTGATGCGGCATGCATTATTGCTGCGCATGATTGGAGTAGTACCATCGATATAATGACATCACGCAACTAGGTCGCAGCTATACACTCACTTATGGTGGGAGAGTGAGTCATTTCGGGAGGGAGGCGCACAGCAAGCTAGCCCACATTCAGAATGTGGCGGGAGCTACTCACTTGTGGTGGGTGGGTGAATTTATCAATATGTGAGGGAGGTGCACAGTACGCAGGCCCACCTTCTGAACGTGGGCCGGTGAGGGACACTCACCTTTGGTGGGTGCGTGAGTGTGTCAATATGTGAAGGAGGCGCACAACAAGCCGGTCCATATTCTAAACGTGGGCTGGTGAGGGACACTCACTGATGGTGGGTGCATGAGTGTGTCAATATGTCAGGGAGGCGCACAACTAGTGTTTCATGTAGGCATACTATGCTATCATACAATCATGCTGGTAGCGTCGTATATAGTGTGATGCGTGCACGAATTGTGTACATGTACATGTGTGCTTAGGGCGCTTAGGGGGCAGCATCTTGGCACAGCCTCGCCGAGTCCCTGCATGCTAAATGGCTTCTCCACTGGGTGATGGTGGTGGGCAGACTTTGAAGGAGGCGCACAACGAGCCGGTCCATATTCTAAACGTGGGCCGGTGAAGCACAATAGTTATCAATTTAATAAGTTGACATGACACATGGAGAAATAACCATATATAATGATGATCATGTTATAGCTGCGCCGTACACGTAATTGATTGGCCAGCGCAGATGCAGCTATTGATATCTGATGCGGCATGCATTATTGCTGCGCATGATTGGAGTAGTACCATCGATATAATGACATCACGCACATAGGTCGCAGCTATACACTCACTTATGGTGGGAGAGTGAGTCATTTCGGGAGGGAGGCGCACAGCAAGCTAGCCCACATTCAGAATGTGGCGGGAGCTACTCACTTGTGGTGGGTGGGTGAATTTATCAATATGTGAGGGAGGTGCACAGTACGCAGGCCCACCTTCTGAACGTGGGCCGGTGAGGGACACTCACCTTTGGTGGGTGCGTGAGTGTGTCAATATGTGAAGGAGGTGCACAACAAGCCGGTCCATATTCTAAACGTGGGCCGGTGAGGGACACTCACTGATGGTGGGTGCATGAGTGTGTCAATATGCCAGGGAGGCGCACGACTAGTGTTTCATGTAGGCATACTATGCTATCATACAATCATGCTGGTAGCGTCGTATATAGTGTGATGCGTGCACGAATTGTGTACATGTACATGTGTGCTTAGGGCGCTTAGGGGGTAGCATCTTGGCACAGCCTCGCCGAGTCCCTGCATGCTAAATGGCTTCTCCACTGGGTGATGGTGGTGGGTAGACTTTGATTGGATTCATCATAGTGTATTGTGGTGTGTGTGTGTGCGTGTGTGATCCATGAACGGAGACATAGGAATGCTGGAGGTGGATGGTAGTTGTCCATGTTGCATTGTTATTTCTGTCACTGATTACGTCTGCGCACGCACCCCTCGGTACGTATGTGCCGCATCTAATATTCCCATCGCTAAGCACAAGTCGGTACGTATGTGCCGCATCTAATATTCCCATCGCTAAGCACAATAGTTATCAATTTAACCCCTAAGCCGGTGTTTTTCTTTTGGGTATGTTCGGGTAGTTGTGCATTTCGCTGAATATATGCAATATTTCTTGCGGAAACATGTCAAATAAAGTCGTCATGTGAGAGGTATCGATTGACCCGACAGTTTGATACGAACCATCCACCATCTTGTTCATTATATCCACTTGTATATGTACATATTGCCCTTTGGGTCAAACGCCCTTTGGGTCAAAAATGACCCAAACACCGGCTTAGGGGTTAATAAGTTGACATGACAAATGGAGAAATAACTATATATAATGATGATCATGTTATAGCTGCGCCGTACACATAATCGATTGGCCAGCGCAGGTGCAGCTATTGATATCTGATGCGGCATGCATTATTGCTGCGCATGATTGAGAGTAGTACCATCGATATAATGACATCCGCAAATAGGTCGCAGCTATACACTCACTTGGTGGGAGAGTGAGTCATTTCGGGAGGGGAAGGCGCACGGCAAGAGCTGTAGCCCACATTCAGAATGTGGCGGGGAGCTACTCACTTGTGGTGGGTGGGTGAATTTATCAATATGTGAGGGAGGTGCACAGTACGCAGGCCCACCTTCTGAACGTGGGCCGGTGAGGGACTACTCACCTTTGGTGCGTGAGTGTGTCAATATGTGAAGGAGGCGCACAACGAGCCGGTCCATATTCTAAACGTGGGCCGGTGAGGGACACTCACTGATGGTGGGTGCATGAGTGTGTCAATATGTCAGGGAGGCGCACAACTAGTGTTTCATGTAGGCATACTATGCTATCATACAATCATGCTGGTAGCGTCGTATATAGTGTGATGCGTGCACGAATTGTGTTCATGTACATGTGTGCTTAGGGCGCTTAGGGGGTAGCATCTTGGCACAGCCTCGCCGATTCCCTGCATGCTAAATGGCTTTTCCACTGGGTGATGGTGGTGGGCAGACTTTGATTGGATTCATCATAGTGTATTGTGGTGTGTGTATGTGTGTGTGTGTGTGTGTGATCCATGAATGGAGACATAGGAATGCTGGAGGGGGATGGTAGTTGTCCATGTTGCATTGTTATTTCTGTCACTGATTACGTCTGCGCACGCACACCTCGGTACGTATGTGCCGCATCTAATATTCCCATCGCTAAGCACAAGTCGGTACGTATGTGCCGCATCTAATATTCCCATCGCTAAGCACAATAGTTATCAATTTAATAAGTTGACATGACAAATGGAGAAATAACTATATATAATGATGATCATGTTATAGCTGCGCCGTACACGTAATTGATTGGCCAGCGCAGGTGCAGCTATTGATATCTGATGCGGCATGCATTATTGCTGCGCATGATTGGAGTAGTACCATCGATATAATGACATCACGCAAATAGGTCGCAGCTATACACTCACTTATGGTGGGAGAGTGAGTCATTTCGGGAGGGAGGCGCACAGCAAGCTAGCCCACATTCAGAATGTGGCGGGAGCTACTCACTTGTGGTGGGTGGGTGAATTTATCAATATGTGAGGGAGGTGCACAGTACGCAGGCCCACCTTCTGAACGTGGGCCGGTGAGGGACACTCACCTTTGGTGGGTGCGTGAGTGTGTCAATATGTGAAGGAGGCGCACAACAAGCCGGTCCATATTCTAAACGTGGGCCGGTGAGGGACACTCACTGATGGTGGGTGCATGAGTGTGTCAATATGTCAGGGAGGCGCACAACTAGTGTTTCATGTAGGCATACTATGCTATCATACAATCATGCTGGTAGCGTCGTATATAGTGTGATGCGTGCACGAATTGTGTACATGTACATGTGTGCTTAGGGCGCTTAGGGGGTAGCATCTTGGCACAGCCTCGCCGAGTCCCTGCATGCTAAATGGCTTCTCCACTGGGTGATGGTGGTGGGCAGACTTTGAAGGAGGCGCACAACGAGCCGGTCCATATTCTAAACGTGGGCCGGTGAAGCACAATAGTTATCAATTTAATAAGTTGACATGACAAATGGAGAAATAACTATATATAATGATGATCATGTTATAGCTGCGCCGTACACGTAATTGATTGGCCAGCGCAGATGCAGCTATTGATATCTGATGCGGCATGCATTATTGCTGCGCATGATTGGAGTAGTACCATCGATATAATGACATCACGCAAATAGGTCGCAGCTATACACTCACTTATGGTGGGAGAGTGAGTCATTTCGGGAGGGAGGCGCACAGCAAGCTAGCCCACATTCAGAATGTGGCGGGAGCTACTCACTTGTGGTGGGTGGGTGAATTTATCAATATGTGAGGGAGGTGCACAGTACGCAGGCCCACCTTCTGAACGTGGGCCGGTGAGGGACACTCACCTTTGGTGGGTGCGTGAGTGTGTCAATATGTGAAGGAGGCGCACAACAAGCCGGTCCATATTCTAAACGTGGGCCGGTGAGGGACATTCACTGATGGTTCTTTTAATAGAAACTCTTTCGTTTTGAAACTAACGATATAAAAATATGTGTAACACGTACTCGAAATAACCTGATACGACCGTTATATGTTTTCGGCTCGCGGGTGACCACCAGCAGATCAGATACAAGGATTTGATTTTTGGTTTTTCTTATACAGTATATAACAATAATGATACCGGAGTTCTGGAAATACTGCTTGCGATGTCCTATAAGCTTTTCGGGCTGCGCCGCCAGCCTTCGTCAGTAGGTTTGCAGTAGAACTAAATTATTCTTCCTGTGCTCGGTACTTAGTTGCAGGAGCAATGTGTCACGACTCTGCTATGTCACTGTCAGCTCATACCCTCTTGTTGTCTCACGTAATAATCTGTCTAAAAATGCCACGCTTTCGTAATACAGCTACAAAATATGTCTCACGTAAAAGTGTCTGAAAAACTGCCACGCTTTCGTAATAAACAGGAACCTGTCTCACGTAAAAATGTCTCAAAAAAGCTGACGCTTTCGTAATACAGGCTCAGAATTTTTCCCCCCCAACTTTGGTCACTTCTCAACATTCGGAATATATGTCCGCACAGATCCATCCTGCATATGTCTGTCACAATATGGCCCCCCGCTCAAAGCACTGGAGACCGCCTATGTCCACAGTTCAACTAGTTTCCTTTGCACCTGCCGTGCCTGCTGTGGTCCCACCATTACCTCAGTGCACTGGCCCGTAGGCCACCCTGCAGACTCAACCAGGCCGCCACCAAATTCCGGCCCGGTCACCCTCTGTCCTCCCATTAGTCTGCCCCGCGCCCTCTTCTTAAGGTCTCAATCTCCTCCTCTCCAGCTCCTTTTGCAAATTGCTCCAGAAACCGAACGGGGCTCTAGCCACCATCCTTTCCAAGGCGTCAAAGAGCCACCCGGCCGGGTAGTGTTGCCACCGGAGTTCCCGAAGCAAATCTGTCAGTGCCGCCGCCTTTAGCGTGTCCCGTGTGCAGTGCCTCTCCACCCTATAGAGTGCATTAAGTGTACTCGCCATCTTCTGGATCCTGCCCCCGTCCGATCCAAAGGAGACAAACGGGAAGAACAGCAACTGGTCTCCCGTGTTAACACCTGCCTCCACGTTCTTCATTGTCATCTTCGCCGACACCCCCGTTCTGCTCCCCACTACCAGCCTCATTCCACAAAAAAGCCAATCCAGCCCTTCCGAGGTCTGCTCCACCGTCACTCCTTCAGGATAGCACTCGTGCATATAGCCCTCGAAAATCCTCCGCAGGCTCCTTTTCCAACCATCACTTCCATCTCCCGCCTGTTTCACAACTATAGTGCAGTCGTCCATCAGCCTGATCCCGACCATCTCAACACCCGCCAGCCTGCGATCTGCACCAAGTGACGTCGTCCATTGCATCTCTCCAAACACACAGACACACTGTGCTAGCCCGGGGCTCGCCCCCCCTCCAATACCGATCCCACACGTCTGCCTCACCAGGGTTCCAGCCACCGAGAGAAAGCCATTCTCCAAAACAAAACTTGTAGCCGCCAGGACTTGTGCCGCCGTCATCTTCGCCGCTACTCTCCTGGGGGTACCGGTCTCGTACCATTTTACTCCCCTCCTGCCTCTGGTGTTCACAAGCACCGCCTCCCGCGCTGTCATCTCCTTTCCCACAACAAACTCAACTGCACTCAAGATTTGCGGGTGCCTCAGCCTCACATACATCTCCTTTACATCGAAGCCAGCCGCCATCACCACATCTCCCTTCGCCAGCCGTCCGTTGAAGTCCTGTAGTCTCGGCACTATGTCCTGCGTGGTGGACACATTGAAGTGTCCCTTTAGGGACTCGATCAGGAAGCAAAGTACCCTGCCTAGCCGGTTCTGGAGCATCTTGTCCGGTGCCGTGAAACCTGGAACCACTGGTCTCCGCTTCTCCAACAGTGTCAAATCCTTATGCTTAGGCAACACATACAGGTTTCCGAAAGAGCCACCCAGGTTGAACTTAGCAACTCCCTTCAGACCCGCCGACATAAATTTCCCAAACATCACGTCTACCACCGCCGATTGCTCCCTCACCTCCTTGACATAGTTGCCGCCATCACGTTCCTTCTCCAGCCATCCCCGGTACACCTGCTCACACACTCCGAAACCGACCGCCACATTCCTGTCCAATACCCCCCTCGCCAGTCCTCCCAGCCTACCAATCAGCTCCTTACACCGTGTGAGGGTCAAGCCCCCCTCCGACGGTGTCTCACCTCCCGCCGCCGCCTTCCTTGCCAGTGTCGTTTCCAGCTTGCCTCCGAATTTCTGGAGAAGCATCCCCGCCGCCACATCTCCCCGCATCAGTTCATCAAACCGTTTAAAGACATTCCGTTCGGCCTCCCCCGCTCGGACCCACTCTCTGACCTCCTTCGCCTTTTGCCACGAGAACCCCACTCCCCATTCCGACGAGTACTGTACCCCTCTGTCATCCGTGGCCTTTCCTAGTGCCCGCTCCACCCTCGCCAGTCCCTGTCTGGTGACCGGCTTCTGTTTCGCCGCCGCCCTGTTCTGGATCAGCAGGACGCTTACGTCAAATCTCGCGCCCGTCGATCGGTCCTTGAAACCCAGTGCGCTCTGCGGTGCCATAAAAGCAAATTTCCTCTTCTGCAGTAGGCACACCAGCTCGACCCCACGTCTCTCCTCCCAGTTCTCCCAGTGTGGCACGATCAGTACGATTCGGACAGGCTTTCTCGAGGTCTCGGCCGACAAGACCGCGTGATCCAGGCACTTCCTAATATGGAACATAGTGTAGATTGGGTTGCCCAGTGCGCACAGGTGCCACAAGATCCGATATGCATTCGCTACCGCCCCGAAAACGACGTCTTCCTCATACGGGGTGCAGAACATTCCACTCTCGCAGTTCACATCAAGCGGTGACGCAAAGAGTTCTTCACACAGGTTGAAGCAGAAACGTAACGCATTTTGCACAGGATACGGGGTAATCCAATAGTCTTGTGTTATGAGCGCAGACCACGCCTTCAGTCTAGAGAAAAGAATTTTCAGCAGTGCTAGGGCCTCTTTCTTCATTCCTCTCGCGGTGCTAAACGCATCCATCCTATGCATAAGCCTCACAAACCTCTCCCACGTGATCTGTACCAGCAGCCCCTTCTTCCCGCACACCGCTACGTAAAGTGTGCTTCCTGTGGCACTCAGGATCGCCGTTAGCTCCTCGTCCTCCACCAGTCCCTTCCACGGGAGCAATTTCCGCAGCGCTGCATCAGAAAGGATATGGAATTTCCTAAACTGCCCCACGAACTCAGACAGGCTATGTAGCAAGAGATCGCTGGACTCTGCTCCCCCTCGTGGTGCATCCCTAAGACTACAGTTCAGCTCAGCGAACTCTCCCCGCAGCTCAGTTGTCCGGAAGCAAACGTGTCCTCCCCTCCTTGGCAGGTCCGCTGGCAGTCTCGGGCACCTGCATTCCGTCACCTCCTCAGTACATAGCGCCACTTTGTTCAAATTCCTGAACAGGTCCACCACCTTTGACCTTGCAGTACGAACCACCTTCGATCGACTCTTGACGAAAGTCCGAGTCGCCCCCTCTGGATACTTCCAGTCCGCGCACTTCAGGGCAAGTTCCAGCATCAAGGCTGACGGAACATTCACTGGCAGCTGTGCTCTGCAAATATATGACTTCCGCAGGCTAAAATCATGCACCTTCCGTGCAACCCCCACTAGTGCTGCGCGTGCCCTCAACAGGTCCTTCCCGTTCATCTCACCCGGCGCCGCCTGCCAGAGTCTCACCACTCGATTCAGCGTCAGTCTCGGGATTACCTTCCAGGTGCGTGGTCGCCTCACCAGTGCCTTCAGCATCTTTCGTGCCCACTCATCGTTGCTGGTGACCTCGATAGTAGTGAATCGCAGCTTCGCGCTCTCCCTCTTCAAGGCCGGGATCAGCTGTCGCAGGGTCCCTCGCAGTTCCTTCGTGCTACTGGAAAACTTCAGTCGCGACCTCCCATACTTCAGTTTCAGAACAGTCCAGTCTGTGTACGTCCAGTTTCCAGCCGTGTGGTCGACCTCCCACACGCCTTCTGCCCGTTCCTCACCCTTCCCCAGTTTCGCGAGTGCCCGGTCCAGTCCCCCTCCATTATACCCTGCTGACGTGGTGTGTCCGTACACCTGCGTCCCACGCGCTCTCCCCTCCGAACGTTCCCACATACTTCGTCGCCGTCGATGTCCTTCTCGATGTCGATACCGTTTTTCGCTTCGACTTCGCCGCCGCCTTTGTATGCCCACCGTGTTCAGGGTGTCCTCGCTTCGCTGAGTCCGTTTAATAATCACTTTTTCGTCAGCGTTGCAGTCACCCTTTGACCTGTAGGTCCTCAGAGGCAGCATAAAATAAGTATGTATGCCCCGCGTCCGCAGGCCGCCATACAGCTTCTTTCCTCCCCTGCTCCCGGTGTCCAGTGTCGTACGAACATGTTTTTTCATCCTGTCCACCGATCCCCTCCAAAACTTCCCAACGTATGTCCTCCTCGTCAGAGGCGACGCCAGCACATAGGTGCCA
>LGRX02026040.1:30216-100667 GCA_001247695.2 Cymbomonas tetramitiformis | reverse complement strand
ATATAATATATAATATATATATTATCATAACTTGATTAATTGTGAAACTCTTGAATAATGGTGAAGATGAGAACATATCGTCATTTCGATCAGAAATTCAAGCAGCTGTGACGATCGCTGACTTTTGATTGTGTCACAGGCATCGTTATGTATAATTAGAAATTAAATACGCATATATTGACCTTATGAAATATCATATCACGAGTAATGCACATGCATTATGCTGCCATCATGTTCCATCATCGATAGTGCCATTCGTGCATCAGCTTGCATGTTGTTTGCACGATGTATGCATGTTGGCCGTGCATCCACAGGGCCTGCAGTGTAATCGCAGGAGTCGAGCATTCGCGAAGAATGAAATTTTTCATGCGTACATACATCGATAATCTACCATGCCGTGCATGCATGATGTATAATCGATATCGAACATGTGCATATATGCATACTCGATTACATAAAGTATGCATATATTGGATATCGATTATATATCATGTGCCGCATCCAAAGATATTGCATGAGCATAACAATATTGATCATCTACCATGCGGGTACATGCACTGTATATATATACGAAGTTTATATACTTCGTATAGATATATCCGTTATCCAACAGTGTCCGGCAGCGCCAGCGCTCCATCTGATACTGCATCCGCTGCGCATGGCGCACATGTATTTACAGCCGTCGTCGCTAAACGGCATAAACGCAGTGGCAATTCGTGCAGACATTTCTGAGTTCATATGCATTGTGTGGACGCGCATACATGCTACAATTATAAAGATACGCAAGTGGCACAGTGTTCTTCCTTTCAATACATTTATATTTGCAGACGTCGGGCTCGCATGTCGCGATGCGATCTAGTGGTCTCCCTTCTACATAATATATTATATATGTTTTATACTATATATTATATAATATACAATATATACATTATCATAACTTGATTAATTGTAAAACTCTTGAATAATGGTGAAGATGAGAACATATTATATATGTTTTATACTATATATTAAGTATAATATATAATATATATATTATCATAACTTGATTAATTGTGAAACTCTTGAATAATGGTGAAGATGAGAACATATCGTCATTTCGATCAGAAATTCAAGCAGCTGTGACGATCGCTGACTTTTGATTGTGTCACAGGCATCGTTATGTATAATTAGAAATTAAATACGCATATATTGACCTTATGAAATATCATATCACGAGTAATGCACATGCATTATGCTGCCATCATGTTCCATCATCGATAGTGCCATTCGTGCATCAGCTTGCATGTTGTTTGCACGATGTATGCATGTTGGCCGTGCATCCACAGGGCCTGCAGTGTAATCGCAGGAGTCGAGCATTCGCGAAGAATGAAATTTTTCATGCGTACATACATCGATAATCTACCATGCCGTGCATGCATGATGTATAATCGATATCGAACATGTGCATATATGCATACTCGATTACATAAAGTATGCATATATTGGATATCGATTATATATCATGTGCCGCATCCAAAGATATTGCATGAGCATAACAATATTGATCATCTACCATGCGGGTACATGCACTGTATATATATACGAAGTTTATATACTTCGTATAGATATATCCGTTATCCAACAGTGTCCGGCAGCGCCAGCGCTCCATCTGATACTGCATCCGCTGCGCATGGCGCACATGTATTTACAGCCGTCGTCGCTAAACGGCATAAACGCAGTGGCAATTCGTGCAGACATTTCTGAGTTCATATGCATTGTGTGGACGCGCATACATGCTACAATTATAAAGATACGCAAGTGGCACAGTGTTCTTCCTTTCAATACATTTATATTTGCAGACGTCGGGCTCGCATGTCGCGATGCGATCTAGTGGTCTCCCTTCTACATAATATATTATATATGTTTTATACTATATATTATATAATATATAATATATATATTATCATAACTTGATTAATTGTGAAACTCTTGAATAATGGTGAAGATGAGAACATATTATATATGTTTTATACTATATATTATATAATATATAATATATATATTATCATAACTTGATTAATTGTGAAACTCTTGAATAATGGTGAAGATGAGAACATATCGTCATTTCGATCAGAAATTCAAGCAGCTGTGACGATCGCTGACTTTTGATTGTGTCACAGGCATCGTTATGTATAATTAGAAATTAAATACGCATATATTGACCTTATGAAATATCATATCACGAGTAATGCACATGCATTATGCTGCCATCATGTTCCATCATCGATAGTGCCATTCGTGCATCAGCTTGCATGTTGTTTGCACGATGTATGCATGTTGGCCGTGCATCCACAGGGCCTGCAGTGTAATCGCAGGAGTCGAGCATTCGCGAAGAATGAAATTTTTCATGCGTACATACATCGATAATCTACCATGCCGTGCATGCATGATGTATAATCGATATCGAACATGTGCATATATGCATACTCGATTACATAAAGTATGCATATATTGGATATCGATTATATATCATGTGCCGCATCCAAAGATATTGCATGAGCATAACAATATTGATCATCTACCATGCGGGTACATGCACTGTATATATATACGAAGTTTATATACTTCGTATAGATATATCCGTTATCCAACAGTGTCCGGCAGCGCCAGCGCTCCATCTGATACTGCATCCGCTGCGCATGGCGCACATGTATTTACAGCCGTCGTCGCTAAACGGCATAAACGCAGTGGCAATTCGTGCAGACATTTCTGAGTTCATATGCATTGTGTGGACGCGCATACATGCTACAATTATAAAGATACGCAAGTGGCACAGTGTTCTTCCTTTCAATACATTTATATTTGCAGACGTCGGGCTCGCATGTCGCGATGCGATCTAGTGGTCTCCCTTCTACATCGTCTGCATGTCGAACACGCATGGTGCAATTGTGAAATATATCTGCCTACAACTCGCTTCCTGTATCGCAACTGTCGAGCCTGCGTGTCGGTTGGGATGCTCCATGCATCCAACGGGATATCTGCCAAGACGCCATGCGAATGGAGACGATACACATTTGAATTCAGCCATTGGCACTACCATGCGAGTATAAAATGTCAATCATGACAATCAAGCACATATATTCAAGCAAATGCGCAGATGGCATCACGATATGCAAGTGTGGCATTTGCGATACAGGAAGCGAGTTGTGAGCGTGTGCTTGTGCGAATGGGGTATATGAATAGCAGTGATTACTTGTGCTTCGATACAATTTAATTAATAATTAGAAATCCCTCAGATGGGATGCTTCGCTGACAAGTGGCATTACCAATTTATACACCTGTGTGATAAGATCAGATTCTACGCTACGGACACGTTCATGAATGTACATCGGAATATCCGATATATATATATATATGAATTGAATAATCGTCATTCGGGAGGCATAGTCAGCCACGTCGGCTGATTATGGAAAACAAAGCAACGCCCGATAATTATGTAGAACATAGTCACCTACATGCATGTACTTTTGTGCACCGTCGGTGCGTATTTTCTATTTTTTATTTTCGTATACCTCTTACCTGAAACCCAACGTATATATATTGTAAACGTGTACAGTGACACTGCACAGCTGAAGAGGCACCGAAAGCAATGATGAGATATTGACAATAATCTATATGCAATGCATCGTCATCTAGGTATTTTCGATGCAACTTGAATTTTACCAATTCCAATACTTTCAACGTTGACACACACATATGAAGCGTTGTAGAGCGGGGTTTGATACAGTCATCACCAGTAATTAAATGGGAGATTTGCTGAAAAGAATTTGCGGCCGCGACGCGATAGATTTGATATGGTACCCGCATCACCGTAGATTTGATAAAACTCTTACCATACACCGTAGACTTGAATAATCGTCAAACTCTTGAATAATCTACTTACTTTAGGTATATCACAATTGCACCATGCGTGTTCGACATGCAGACGATGTTAGAAGGGAGACCGCTAGATCGCATCGCGACATGCGAGCACTACGTCTGCAAATATAAATGTATTGAAAGGAAGCACACTGTGCCACTTGCGTATATTTATAATTGTAGCATGTATGCGCGTCCACACAATGCATATAAACTCAAAAATGTCTGCACGAATTGCCACTGCGTTTATGCCGTTTAGCGACGACGGCTGTAAATACATGTGCGCCATGCGCAGCGGATGCAGTATCAGATGGAGCGCTGGCGCTGCGACACCGTTGGATTATAACGGATATATCTATACGACGTTTATAAACTTCGTATACATGTGCGTAAAGTGAGCATGATCGAATTACCATTGGGTTTACGCAAGTGCGCGTGTGGCACTTATTGAACACCCACGTGATGGTGTGTACTGCACAATGTAAACCGTTTGTAGGAGTCGATGTTCATGAAGGCGGCGAGACATGGGGACTTTTACATATGTGAAGAAGAGTACTAGCGTATTCGAATTTTATGGCATCAATAGACTTGTTCATGCACAGACAGATAGTTGCTGAATTCATTCTGAGTTTGCGCTTACAATTGAACTTTCTCATATTGTCAATATAATCAAATTTGCATTGGAATGCGCATACATCAATGCAGTGGCCTAAGAAATTCGTCGATAAATGTCCAACACCGGCGCACAAAAAGGTTCGGTATGGCTAGCTAGTTTGATACCAATCTATCGGGAACCGTCGATTCCGGGATATCAGAGCGCCACTATTTATCCACAGGTGTTTAATTGTTGTCGCCGGTATTTGGCTACCCGATTCCAGAATTGTCATATCTGTCGACATGTATTACAGTACGGTGAGGGGTGTCGAAAGTTTTCGACACGCACACAGGAAGGCACTGCATGGCACAGTGGGTCAATGTGGGGAACTGGTGTGTCTAATACCCCACATTGATGTCCCAGAAGCAGAAGTCAAAGTATGTCAGCTGTCGGTTACTATACCAAGATAGCCGATGTATATATATATATATATATATCGGCCCGTAAGTATGCAGCATATTACCCTGGTCCCGTAAGTATGCAGCATATTACATATCGTGTACGTATGCTGCATATTTGTGGATCCGGCATACCTGCTAAATTTAATATACTCGGAAAGTATGCCGCATATTTGCATGTCCGACATAGTTGCGAGTAATAGGCATCTCACATACTTATGTAATGATGTAAATGTGTTATACGTATGCATCACTACGTGACGCACTGTCGTGTGCTTCCGATGTGCAAGGATAAGGACAGTAGCACTCAGCCAAAGATGCAATCCACGGCTGAGTGTAGCTGTCTCGACACGCACAGTAGCACTCAGCCGTAGATGCAATCAACGGTTGAGTGTATAGATGTCTCGATGCGTTAGTTCACAGCAGGCGTGTTAATATCCCGCGATGCACACGTTCAAGGTTGAAGTTCTAAGTACAGTTCACAAGTGTAGACACTGCTACCTCGAGTATGAAAGTGCGCGTCTAAATAGTTGCCGACGGGCACAATTCGCGTTCCGCTCCCATCCTTGCACATATGGTAACCGCAGAATCCCTGAAACACACGGAGGTCAACACCCGTTCAGTGAAAGTCGGTGCGAAACAAAAAATACCTTCTTTCATTCTTGTTGGATATAGCTTCCCAAAACGGTCGAACCCTAAAACAGGGTTCCGTCTACCCTAAACGGATAATCCTGTGTCGATAGAGAAAAGATTTCCCCAGGGTCTTTATCGTTTAACTTTTATATGGATTAGGATTGCGGAACTAGGTGACGATCACCCAGACTACACACTCCTACCGTACGAAAGGATTAGGATACGAAAGGAAGTGACCGCCCGAGACCGTTATGCCAGTCGGGGCATCACATCCACGATCCAGCACATTACGGTACCTAGGGGGGTGTCCGGAAATATTCAAATATAGGTAGAGGAAGCAATCGAAAGTAACACCTACTCAGCTTCGGTGGAAACAGTGGCAATCTGGGAGGCCTATTCAGTACGAGTACTGACTATTCTAAATTGCTTACGGTGGGTTAAGCACAATCCCCGCTTATTGGGGCGTACGGCGCCGAACCCATTATTGCGGATCGTGATCTAATTGATATGCAGATGGTATACTTTACTTGGATCCGCTTTATGGCGTGCTCGTTCTATGTCCTCAAAGTCGGGACCTATGTGCACACGGCATTCTACTAGCTGTCTTACGGTGGGTTATTACAAAAAAAGGTAGCAGATTCATGTAGCGCAACAAGAAGATAATTCAAGCAAAGAGAGATTGTTTTATGTTTATACTATGTGTCGGTACCTTAACTTTTGGCACATAGCACTTATAACAAGACACGTCTCATGGGCAGCCATGCTCGTGCGCCCACTGCAGCACCTCCAGATGCCCACCATACGCCGCCTCGCGACATGTGCTGGCGCCCAACGGGCAGCCATGCTCGTGCGCCCATTGCAGCACCTCCAGATGCCCACCTCTCGCCGCCTCGTAACATGCGCTGGCGTCCCACGGCAGCCATGCTCGCGAGCCACTGCAGCACCTCCAGATGCCCACCTCTCGCCACAGTGCGACATGCGCTGGCGTCCCACGGGCAGCCATGCTCGTGCGCCCACTGCAGCACCTTCAAATGCCCACCTTCCGCTGCTTCGCAACATGCAGTGGCGTCCCACGGGCAGCCATGCTAAGCAGCGCCCAGCTATGACCTCCGGATGCCCATATGCCGCCGCGTACTCACATGTGAAGGCGTCCCACAGGTAGCCATGCTCCTTGGCGCCCACTATTACAGCACATTCAGATGTCCATATCACGCCGTAGAGTGAGGGGGACATGTGACGGCGACCCATGGGCAGCCATGCTCGCGCACCCACCGCACCTGCAGCACCTTCAGATGTCCACCTCTCGCCGCATACTCACATGTGCTGGCCGGCGTCCCGCGGGCAGCCATGCTCGCGCGCCCACTGCAGCACCTCCAGATGCCCACCTCCCGCCGCATATTGACATGTGCGGGCGTGTCACGGGCAGCCATGCATGCTCGCGCGCCCACTGCAGCACCTCCAGATGCCCACCTTCCGCCGCCTACTCACATGTGCGGGCGTCCCGCGGGCAGCCATGCTCGCGCGCCCACTGCAGCACCTCCAGATGCCCACCTCCCGCCGCACATTGACATGTGCGGGCGTCCCACGGGCAGCCATGCTCGCGCGCCCACTGCAGCACCTCCAGATGCCCACCTCTCGCCGCACATTGACATGTGCTGGCGTTCCACGGGCAGCCATGCTCGCGTGCCCACTGCAGTACATCTAGATGCCCTCTGCGTGCCGCTTGCTCACATGCTATTCGCTTGTACATGCGATATGCGCGCAGGTCAGGCGAAGATGCCATTGCCTTGAACGCCCATTCTGCGAGAGAGACGCTTTCAAGTACTCTGCTGATCTGTATGGGCATAATGCCGAGGTCAGCGAGTGCCACACGCATGCTAATGCACGTCTGCCGCAAGAGTTGACGGTCGGTCCTATCTAAGTTCGACAAAATGTTATACGTCCAGCATCCACCTTTACCTAGCCCGCCATCCAGCGAACAGAGTTCGGAGAGAATATCACCCATATTGAATATCGGGAACCACCGTCGCAAATTGTGTAAAACAAATAGAAGTGACTGTACCCCCGCGATCGTCAACCGAATTAACGAAACGCCACGTATTCTCGCACAACGTAACAGTTGATTTCGTCACACTATAGTCGCACCGAAGAAAGAAAGAAAAACTAGTATAATCTTATAAATCATATATATTCTTCATGAGACAGTTGTCAACTCTTCTGATTTATGCATACACGATTGCGCCACCGATGATGTGGCCTAAACAGATAAGTTGAACAGCACAGCTAGAACGGCCAAGCAAGGGACGCGATGCATACATACGCGATGCATATATACATTACAGTATAACGTCTTCATGTTTATGTGTATATTTATACCAACAAGACGTGACTGGCACTGTTAACCCTCTGGAAATTATTTATTATACTTATGCCATCCATACGTGCTGGTATATATCGCGGCACATTTTTTAGCATCTTGTCTGTGGCACTCATCGCCTGTATATTTATAATGCCTGATTGGGTTCCGCATAAACAACGTGCACCCAAACGGCGTTACGATGATTTACATCAGGGAGGAAGAAGAAATGGAACTCAATATAGTCAGGTATAAGACTTTTCGACGACTGTTCTTATTATACCGTGCTGGGATGCCCATCATACATGTACCATTTATGTCACGCTGTATAATTCCATTTCGTGATTTGCTGAATCCCTATCCAGCGAGGGCGCATCTCTATAATTATACAAAAATGTATACATACCTGCCACCTCCGATTTCCAGTAGAGCTTAGAAAGAGATCTCCACTAGGCCATCTGACCGTAGGATCATGTGTGCGATAGTGCGTCGCTTTTTGCGTCTTAACATGCCATGCCAAATGCCATAACGTGTGGGTGGCGTCGCAGCAAATATACGCGAATGCAATGGCACTGTCGTCGTTTATAGCGTCCGACAATCATGGGATCGAAGGTTTGACTGTGTCGCCCGTTGGAAATCGAGTTCTGCTGCTGTCGCTGCTGCTGCTGGCTGCTGCGATTGATTATGTAAGGTAATTTCGTCAAAACATAAAGAGCATCGATCAGGGGGTTTCTTTACGCAACAGTTGTCAGATCTTCCGAGATCTGTCGTGAAATATCAACCTCTGCTCCTTATGATTTGGAACCGGGCCAAATCACCTTACTTAATCAGCAGCAGCAGCAGTAGCAAAGCGCGAATCCCAACGGGCGACACGGACGAACTTTCGATCTCACGATCGCCAGACGCTAACGATGACAGTGCCACTGCAGTCGCGTACATTTACCGCGACGCCACCCACGCGTTATGGCATGGCGTGGTGGGATACAAAAAAGCGAAGTACTGTCGAGCACACATGATCCTACGGTCAGAAGGCCTAGTGGAGATCTTTTTTCGAGATCGACCCGCCTAGTAATACTAAAGAGAGAAAAAGCGGACCGCCAATAGCAACGACACTGACGCGATCTGCGGGACCCACAAAGCATACATAACTACCACCGATGTGTTCATAACAACTACAGTAAGTCGAGCAGCCCGCACTATGATAACGGCCAAACCGACTAGAAGCGTCAGAACGGTCGTAACGACCAGAACACCACGGCAAGTACAGTAAAGCGGCCAGACTGATCGCACCGATCATAACCTGCAGATCGCTGTTATGTCGATCACGACGGCATCTAGAACGGCCAGAACGACCAGAATCCGAATCACACATATTCATTGATACTTCTTCACGCTTCAGTCGTCGAATCTTCCGATTTCCGTCATGAAATGCCATAATACCAAAGAGACTATTAAAGCGGACCGCCAATAACAACGACGCTGACGCGATCTGCGGGACCCACAAAGCATACATGACTGCCATTGATGTGAACATAATAACTACAGTAAGTCGACCATCGGCTTCGCTATGACAACGACCAGAACGACTAGAAGCGTCAGAACGTCGTAACGACCAGAACGCCACGATGAGTAAAGCGTCCAGATAGCCGAGCATGTGTTGAATGTTGATAGTTATCAGCGTGTGCGCGTTCTCCGTAATGAAGTGATTTCAAGGTTGACTGCGCACACTATGACTGTGGTGTCACCATTCAACTGGGTGAAAAGTAAAGCGGTATTGCCATATTTCTATTGCATACCGAAAATGCACAAACATCCATACAAAGGCAGGCTGATTTGTGCAGCACGTGATTACATATTCACAGTGCAACACCGTATTTTGACATCATAATTACGGTTAGTTTTGGACTCCCTACGGGAGTTTCACATGATGGAATTTCAACACACTGGAATTCGGACATTTTGGCTAGTGGAGAATTCATTGGAGTTCATCCTTTCGCGTCCGAAACGTATAGATCATATATTTACAAGTGATGTGGATGCAATGTACTCGTCACTGGACCAACAATTTATATTTAATAATGCGGTTTCAACTGAAATAGAGTTTGTACTGTTGCACATGCAATGGGCATCAAAGTACACATTCATCACTCGGACGTGAACAGGGATTCTGCGTCGTTTGTCACCCGTATGCCGAACTTCATGCTCGGTGAAGCTACGTTGAAACGTACGCAGCATTTATTGCGATTTTCCCTTGATGATTCTTTCCTTACGGTTGGCGATGCTGCGTTCAAGCAGTTACGGGGCATTCCAATGGGAGGGGCGGCATCGCCACATTTAGCCAATTTGGCTCTAGTGCATATGGAAAATACATATGTTACTGCCAATCCTGAGACGCCGTTTCAACACAATGTGTTATAATCAAAAACGTTCGCGTATATACGGTATGTGCTCGAAATATGCACGTAGTAGTGTGGTGAAAAACAGATACGACCGAGTGCCGGCTCGAAAACAAGCGAGTGATAAAACAAGTAACTTGAGATGCACTCTTTGATAAGTCAGCACTGATAATAATGTATAAACCAAAATAATACTGCTGTGTAATAACGATAAAATACCGGAGCTTGCTGGCTACTCATAAGCTTTTCGGTCAAACCATAGACCTCATCAGTGAGCTTTGCAGAGACTAGAAAACTAGTCCAGATCGGACACCTTATAAGCACGAGGAGCCCACTACTGTTGGGTACAAAAATAACAAAAAGCTGACTGTCACTTGTCCAAATATACCGTCACAGGTAGAGGGAATATACCCCAGATAAACACTTCAAGAAAACTGGTAGTTCTCAGCCGTCATGGTCCAGAAGTCTCGATGCCCAAAGGTCCCCAATATGCAGCAAGGGTGTCACCAGAATAACAAGACCGAGAAATATGTCATATGTCTTACGTAAAAAGTTCTGATTTTCTTCCACGAGTGTGTAATACAAACTGGTAGGGATAAGGTGCGCCATACTCATGCAAGCAGCAATACCCCGTGTCTCACGTAATAAAGTCTAAAAAACTCCCACGACTTTGTAAGACAGTCGAAATTTCACAGTAAAAGAAGAAAGTTGAAACCATCCCATAAGTACACAAGCTCATCGCCGGTGTGTCAAACAATAAACCAACCCCAGTGCAACGGCCCGAAGGCCCCTCATTTTCCTCCCCACCAGTGCAGACCCAGCACCGCCCCCATTTCCATCGCCGTGCCACCCCTCCACCCTGTGTCTGCCCCTGTTGTCCTTCCATTTCCAACACTCATTTCTTTACTGCCAATCTTCACAGCCGGAGACCGCCTTTCTCCATCCGCCTACGGAGGCGGTGCCAGAACCCTTCCGGGGTCCGGGACACCATCCTCTCCAGTGCCTCGAACAGCCAACCCCGTGGGTAACCCTGCCACCGAAGCTCACGGTACACATCAATCACGGCTGCTGCCTTCAAGCCGTCATTTGAGCAGTGCCTGTCCACACGGTAAAGAGCATTAACGGTACTCGCCATTTTCTGGACTCTGCTGCAATCTGAGTAGAAGGAGACAAACGGGAAAAAGAGTAAGCCCGCATCACCCGCCACACCAGCCTGAACATTCTTTGTCACCATTTCCGTGCTCACCCCGCCAGAGTCAACGGTCAGCTGCATACCACAAAACACCCAAGTGAGCCCGTCAGAGGTCAACTCAACCGTCATACCGTCGGGGTAGCAAGACTCCAAATAGCCGGTGAAGATCCTCCTCATCGCCTCCCGCTTCGCAGCATCTCCGCCACAGTCCCAAGCCACCAGCAGCGTGCAATCGTCCATCAGTCGGGTGCCAAGGATCTTCGCACCAGCCAGCCGCCGGTCCGCACCAAGGGATAAAGTCCATTGCATCTCGCCAAAGACACACATTCTCTGTGCCAAGCCCGGACTTGCGCCGCCGCCAATACCGATACCACTGATCTGCCGCACCAAGCTGCCAGCCACAAAGAGAAAACCATTGTCCAAGATAAATCGGACTCCCGCCAGAATCTGAGCAGCCGTCATTCTCACCGCGACCCGCCTCGGTGTGCCTGCCTCAAACCAGGAGACTCCCTTCCTCCCCCTCGTGTTAACCAGCACGCCCGGTCTGTCCCCCATTGCCAGCCTCACCACAAATTCCGTCGCCTCAAGGAGAACTGCCGGCTTAAGCATCACATACATTTCCTTGACATCAAAGCTCGCCGCCATCACAGTGTCCCCAGCCTCAATCGCCGAGTTAAAGCCAACCAGCCTGCCAGAGATCTCCTGTGTGGCTGCCACGTTAAAGTGACCGCTCAACTGTTCGATCAAAAAGCAGAGAGCCCGCCCAACCCTGTTTTGAAGCATCTTGTCCGGTGCGTTATAGCACGGCACGACCGGACGACGCTTCTTGCAGAGGGAGGTGTCCTTGTGCTTCACCATCAAGTAGAGAACCCCGAACGAGCCACCAAGACAGAACGTCGCCACCTGGTCAAGACCCGCCGCCTTATACCGTAGCTTCATTTGTCGCACCACCTCAGCACTGTCAAACTCCACGGGGGAGCAGTTCCCGCCATCACGCTCAGCCCGCAGCCAGCCTTGGTACACCTTGAGGCAGATCCCAAAGCCCACAGCAACATTCCTGTCAAGAACCCCGCGAGCCAAGCCGGGCATCCTGTTTAACAGCCGCCAAAACTCTGTCACAGGTGGAATCCGTGTGACCCCGGTCTCCGTGTGATAAGCCTCCTCCGCATTCTGCACCGCCACCAGCAGCTTTCCCCCCAAGCTGTTAAGAAGAAGCCCCGCCGCCACTCCCCCTTTCATCAAAACGCGGAAGCGATCGAGGACCCGCCGCTCCTCTTCGAACTCGCGAACCTGCGGCCTCGCCCGAGCTGCAGACTGCCAACAGAAATCCACCCCCCATTCCGACGAGTACGTCACGCCAGCATCGCTCACAGCCCTGTCAAACGCTCTGGAAACCCGAGCCAAGCCTTGCTGCGTCACCGGCCTGTGCTTAGCCGCTGCCCGGTTCTGGATCAAAAGAATACTCACATCGAACCTCGCTCCCGTCGAACGGTCTTTAAAACCAAGGGCGCTCTGCGGTGCAAGAAACGCAAACTTCTTCTTTTCCAGACGGCAAACCAATTCCACACCCTCACACTCATCCCACTTCTCCCAGTACGGAACCACCAAAACAACACGAGCGGGTTTGCGCGTCGATCTGGTAGAAAACAGTGCGTGTTCAATACATTTACGGATATGAGCAAGAGTGTAAATCGGGTTTCCAAGCGCACACAAGTGCCACAAGATACGGTAAGAGTTCTCAACTGCGCCAAAGCAAGTGTCTTCCGAGTAAGGCGTGCAAAAAACTACACTGTTAAGGTTGACATCCAGAGGTGAAGCAAACAACTCATCGTGAAGAGAGAAACAAAAACGTAAAGCATCTTGCGCCGTGTAAGGGGTAATCCAATAGTCCTGCGTAATCAGCTTCGCCCACGCCAGTAAACGTCTCACTGCTGAATAGAGGTGGCTCAGCACAGGAATTTTCGGCTCTCCCCGCGCAGTCGCAAAGGCATCAAGGCGTTTCAGCAAGAAAACAAATCTGTCCCAAAGCACCTGCACGACCAGACCGGTCGTACCGCAAACAGCGACGAAAAAAGTGTCATCAGTAACATTCTCAACAACCGCGTAGTTAGCCCCATCAACAACGCATTGCCACGGTAGAAGTTTTCGCAACGCCGCCATTGAGACTGTCTCAAAGTAACGAAACTGTCGAAGAAAATCAGAAGTGCTGGTCAGTAAAAAATCAAACGTGCCCACAGAGTGACGCGGAGTGTCTTTAAGGCTGCGGTTAAAAGCTGCGAACTCCCCATCCAGCTCGGTCGTCCGAAAGCAAACGTGTCCATTGCGTCGTGGCAGGCTCGGGTCGGCTCTGTGGCAGTTACACTCAGCATCATCAACGCACAGTGAAACAGAAGAAAGGTTACAGAATAAGTCATGCACTTTCTGCTTCGCTGTTCTTACCACACTAGTACGCCGTCGAACAAAAGATCTTGTCGCGCCCTCCGGGCACTTAGCGTCAACGCATTGCAGAAGAAAATCCCGTAGCACTGCTGTGTTCAAGCCGTCTGGAAAAGGGACCCTACAAATATAGGTCGCTCTGAAAACAAAATCGTGTGCCCGCTTCGCAATCGCAGAGAGTGACGTCCTGATCCTAGGGAGCTGCTGCTTCCCAACCACTGACGCTGCAGCCTACCAGAGGCGAACCATCCTGTCGAGAGCATACTTAGGGACCCGCTTCCACGCCTTCGCCGGTCTGCGCACCAACTGTTTGACCTCCCGCTGTGCCCAGAGATCTGACTCAGTGACCTCAATCCGTGTGAACTTCAACCTGGCATTACTCCGCTTGAGCAACGGGAGAAGCTCGCGCAGTGAACTCCGCAAACCGTCCGAACCTCCCCCCACAACTTCCACCCGCGACCTCCCATACTTCAACTTCACGCAAGTCCAGTCAGTGAAGTTCCACTGCCCCACGTGCCACTGCAAGTCCCACGAAGACTCACGGACTGTCTCACCCTTCACCAACCTCCGAAGTGCAAGATGCAGTGCTCCCCCGTTAAAGCCCTGTACAGCCGCCCCACCGTACACCATCTGCTTCGCAGCTGCCCCTGCGCCTCGCGCCCTGTCCCACATGTCGCGCCGACCTCCCCCTCGACGTCTCGACTGTCGCTCCCGCTGTCGCGCCTTCCTATAACGTTCGCGACCGGGTGTCACCCTGCGCCGCCAAACGCCGACCGTGTTCAAAGAGTCAGCAGGCTTCTGAGTTCGCCTGATAATAAGCTTCTCGTCGGCGTCGCAAAGCCGGCGACACCTCCGACGGTGGTTCTGACTGACGCCCCCAGGACGAGGAAGCTTCCTGCGAAGAGCGCGTCTCAATCGCGGAGGGAAGCAACGGGGCGGTTGCACCAGGCATTGTTCGAACGGCTACAGTCGAAATACGGGAAGTTCGACGTGGATGCCTGTTGCGGACCAAAAGGCCGCGGTCGGCTGGTGGACAAATACTGGGAAAATTGCCTAAAGGAGCAGTGGAGAGGACTTCACGTGTGGCGCAGCCCCCCACATGACAGCGACCATCTCACCATCGAGGCTGTCCTCCGCACCTACGTGCATGAGTGGCGGCAAGACCCCGAGAACACCTCTGCAGTGTTCCTGCTGCCGGACCTACAGTCGCGCATGCCGCAGTGGAGGAAGCTTTTCAGACGCGCGGGGATGCGTATTGAGGAGGTCATCCCCACACATGACTCTCAGGGAAATCCCACCCACTGTTTAAGGGAACAGATGGAGTGCTGCAGGACCTCCCATGGCCGATGCTGGTGGTGTATGCTCCACCCTCGAGGTCGAGACCGCAGAGGATTCGACACCAGCGAGTGCCCCCGCCAATTGTTGATGCAGGCAACACTCAGAGGAAAAAACGTGACTAATCTGTACCTAATTCGGACTTTTTAGGTACCTGCATATCACAGTTTAAGTATCTATTTGACACCATTTAGACACAGTTTAAGTATCTATTAGACACAGTTTAGGTATGATTTAGACACAGTTTAGGTATGATTTAGACACAGTTTAAGTATCTATTAGATACAGTTTAGACATCTGTTAATAACCGTTTTAGTACCCGCTAGGTGCTTATTAGGCATTGTTTAGGTTCCTTCTAATCACCGTATGTTTTATTCGCGCGTATATATGCTGATAATAACCGTTGAGAAATGAGTACAGCTAACCGTTGAGAAAATAATATTGCCGTTGAGAAAATAATATTGCCTTACGTGACCCAATTCAGAAACCAATACTACTAACCGTTGAAGTCAATATAATATTGTATCGTTATGCTTGCAAGTAGTATTTGACTCTCACTTTAGTATTTGAGTCAACGTATTAAATAAGTTGGCACGAATTGTTACCGTTGCGTCCATGCAAGAACTACTCGAAATTGTGAAACTATGTGTCTAACAGCACAACATAAACTGCACATGCACAGAGCAAACAATGCACTGGGTGGGTGACTAGGCATTCGAAACAGCACAAAGCATATGAATGCATCTCAGGAAAGTAAACACGTTTATTACAACATAAAATTTGACACTTACAGTCTATAGTAGTTTACGTTCTCGGATTCTACAAAGCTATTCTACTCGAGTAGATCTACAGATCTTCTACTGTGCTTGTACCACAAGTCAGTTTAACAAAATCGTCTAGCAGCGCAACTAGCTAAAGGCGGTCCCAGCGTCATCGACAGGTGGACCGTATCGACATTCCATCAGCAGTCGGTTACCAATTCCAGCGAAATCTGCGGTTGCACAAAACAAAAGCCAGGCCTTGTTAGCACAAAAATACTATAAATAACGGAAACAGAGCTTATTACAATAATTACAATACACGCAGCAGAGCGAACATGTACAAACAAGTCGTATATATCAACAAGCTCACCTGCGCATTTTCCCAGTGATATTCTTGATGCTCCCCGCCCTATGCGCGCTGCCACTCAAATATCACAGTGTTAGCATTCAAAACAAATACACATCACAGAAAACTGAAAATCTCAGCGGGGTGAGTTGGCTTCGAACCAACAACGCCCAGCCCGATGGGCTGGTGAGACGCACAAATCGACCACCCCCTTCTAGGCAATGAACACCAGGTCTGTATGCGCACGTATGCTAGTAAACAACAAAGTACTGTACATGCTACTCGTGCAAAATATAATAATGACAAAAAGGAAAGCTCAAAGGAAATACAACCAAACCAGTGCTCTATACTGCTTTGCAGCGGTTGACGGCGTGGGCTGGACAACGTTTGTGCGGCTAATCGTTGCTTCTATCTTTTGTCTACACGTGAACAGCTACAGCGGTCAGCGCGGTTCTTCATGGCGGACGATGTCGTTCGAATGATATCTGGATCGATATTTGTGCCAGGCTGCCAACCCATTTTGATTCGATCGGCATTTATTTCGATCTGACAGCACACGCACCAGTAATCGACGATGTTGAATATATCGAATCGAGATATGATACTACCATGATCGTCCGCGGCCTGTTGACCTGTAGCTGTTCATGGGTACAGGGAAGATAGAATTAGATAGAACGTTTAACTTCAATCATAAACGCCGTTCAGCTCGGGCCGCCAACCGCTGCAAAGCAGTACCGTGCACTGGTCTGCTTGTATTTGTTTTTGTAGGCTTTCATGTTTGTGATTGTGTTTTCCACGAGCGGCTCGTATTTTGTTGTTTACCAGGTTTGAGTGGTGTTTATGGGTGTTAGCTTTGCTGTGCTTACTGGCATTCGCGCGCACGCATGCCTGGTGTTCATTGCGTAGAAGGGGGTGGTAGACACATTAGTATGTGCGTCTCTCCAGCCCATCGGGCTGGGAGTTGTTGGTTCGAAGCCAACTCACTCCGCTGAGAATTTCAGTTGTCTGTGTTGTATATTTGTTTTGAATGCTAACACCGTAATATCTGAGTGGCAGCGCGCATGGGGCGGGTAGCATCAAGATAGCATCAAGAACATCACTGGGCAAATGCGCAGGTGAGCTTGCTGATATGACTTGCTTGTGTGACATGCTCGCTGTGCTGCATTTATTGTAACCTCTGTTTCCGTTATTTCTATTATTTTTGTGCTAACTAGGCCTGGCGTTTTGTGCAACCGCAGATTTCGCTGGAACTGGGAACTGCTGCTGGCATGTCGACACGGTCCGCCTGTCGATGACGCTGAGACCGCCTTTCGCTAGTTGCGCTGGCTGACGACTTTGTTCAAGTGGCTAGTGGTATAGTCTTAGTAGAAATTCTAAAGAACTTCTCGAGTAGAACAGTGCTGTAGAATCTTACACATAGTAAGTATCAAAATTTATGTTGTAATAAGCGTGTTTACTTTATTTGCTGAGCTGCATGCATAATTATGCGTTGTTCTGTTTCGTGTGCTTAGCTACCGCCACGCAGTGCATGCTCGCATGGCATACAGTAATGTATCACTGCATCTGAAACTTCATTTTGTTTGCTGCATGCAATAATAACACGGCTAGGAAAGCATGCAGTATGAATTATCAGCTCTAAGAGTTATTGCGTGGGCGCAACGTTAATATCAGTTGACAAAACGTTGACTGGTCAAAGATTGATCCGAACATACCAAGTAAATAAATTGTTGGTTAATAGTAGTGGTTTCTCAACGGTTAGTAGTATTTATTTCCCAACGGTTACGTATAGTATAATTATGTGTAATTTAGTGTTCGTTTCTCAACGGTTACATGTAACAGTATTTGTTTCTCAACGGTTACGCGTGAGTCAAAAATAAACCTCACCAACTCGTAAGTGTACTGAATACAACCTAGCACATTGAATATCCAATAGGTGATATATGATATAATGCATCGAATAGCAAGCAATGATATCTCGTGGCGCGAATGCACTGCGCGAATAAAACATACGGTGATTAGAAGGAACCTAAACAATGCCTAATAAGCACCTAGCGGGTACTAAACCGGTTATTAACAGATGTCTAAACTGTATCTAATAGATACTTAAACTGTGTCTAAATCATACCTAAACTGTGTCTAAATCATACGCCTAAACTGTGTCTAAATCATACCTAAACTGTGTATAATAGATACTTAAACTGTGTCTAATAGATACTTAAACTGTGTCTAACTGGTGTCAAATAGATACTTAAACTGTGATATGCAGGTACCTAAAAAGTCCGAATTAGGTACAGATTAGTCACGTTTTTTCCTCTGAGTGCAAGGCGTCAAAGATGCGGGACGCGCAGGGCACAGTTTCTGGAGGAGATTTCCTTGAGGCCCTGCGAGACGAGTACAGCCGAGACGGGCCCCTTCGTACTCTGCGGGAGCAAGTACAGTCAGCTCCCCATCACAGCACGAAGCACTTCCGCATTGTTGGCGAAGTGCTGTGGCGGGTAGCTGCGGGGCACTACCAGCTGGTCCTGGGTGAGGACTCGCCCCTCCGGGAGATTGTGTTCCGCGAAGCCCACGACTCCCTGGCAGCGGGTCACACAGGGCGCGACAAGACACTTGAAAGGGTTCATCGTCGATTCTGGTGGAAGAACGCCTCGGATGATGTGGGGGCTTGGGTGGCGTCCTGCCCCACGTGCCAGGCTGTGAAACCCCGATCGTCATGCCCTGATGGACTGCTTAACCCGCATTCGATCCCGTCGCGGAACTGGCAGGACGTGGGTGTGGACTTTGTCACCGGTCTACCTTTGACCGAGCAAGGGAACGACGCGTTCGTCGCCTTCACCTGTAAGCTCTCGAAGATGGTCCACGTGGTCCCCATTAACTTCGGGGACAGCTCGGCAGCCACTATTGCTCGCATCTACTTCGACACCGTGTGGAGGCAGCATGGCGCGCCTATGAAAATTGTCAGCGACCGGGACCCACGCTTCCAAGACGCGTTCTGGAAAGAGCTGATGCGGTTGATGGGGGTCAAGGTGGCGATGACCACCCCTTACAACCCCCGATCTGATGGTCAAGCGGAGCACACCAACCGGGTCGTGGAGGATATGCTTCGCTCCTTCGTCGATGATAATCCGGAGGACTGGGACCTGTACGCCACCAACGTCGAGTTTGCTATCAACGACTCGCGCAGTGACGTAACCGGTTTCACCCCCTTCGAGTTGTGCTATGGTGTGTCACCCATGTCACAGCTTGACATGTTTCTAGGAGCTGCCCAGTCTACCGATGGGCGACGCAAAGGAGTGGTGGGGACTGCACATGAATGGGCGTTTCGTTTTTCGTCGCAGCTGCGGGACGCGCGGGGTAGACTGGAGTTGGCACAGCAGCGGCAGCGGGATCTCTTCGATCAGCGCCATGGGCAGCGGGAGTATGCGGTGGGGGACCTCGTCTGGGTAGAGGCCAAGCACCTCACGGAGAAGCTCATGGACAGGTCCCCTTGCAGGAAGCTCAGCAAGCGCTGGCATGGGCCGTTGGCGGTGACGGAGCGGTTCTACAGTGACATGCAGGCGGGTCTTCCGGAGGCAGACCGAGGTGCTCCGGTGGCTTATCGACTGCAGCTCCCCCACGCTGGCGTATACATGATGTGTTCGCACAACATCGACTGAAGCCATACGTGGGAGGGGCAGATGCGTTCGCGTCACGCCGACAGCCAGCAATCCCAGAGGCGGTGATAGTTGATGGACAGCGCGAGGCCCATGTGGATCGCATTCTGGCTCGACGAGTTCGCATCTCCCGAGGAAAGGAGATTGTGGAATGGAAGGTACGCTGGACGGGCTACTCAAAGGCTCACGATTCGTGGAGGACTCGAGACAAGCTGGAGCGTGGAGCACCTCTGCAGCAGCTTAAGGACGTTGAGACCGAACGTCTGGCCATGGAGGGCCAGGTACGTGACGCTGCATTACGTCGTCGAGAGCAACGCCGTGATACACCCAGTTCTGCTGCGGTGGCGTCAGGTGCCTCTTTAGCTTACCTGCTGGCGAGACCCTGGGAGGAGGAGTTTATTTGAGAACCCCACCGACGAATGCCTTCCTTGGGAACAACGTGGGATGACGAGAGAGGGCGAGGTCACATATATCACTACCCTCGCTGCACTTGATACTCGGCCAGTACGGATATTGGTATTGTTCAGTGGAACAGGCTCCGTGGAAAAGGAGTTTGCCCGCTGCTTCCCAGCCTCGAGATCGGTAACTCTGGACGCTGACCCGCTTTGGCGGCCGACTCACGTGACGGCCATTGAGAGCTGGGATTATTGGAGGTATATATATCCCCCAGGGTACTTCGACGTGGTATGGGCAAGCCCCCCTTGTACCCAGTACAGTCAGGCCCGCACCACTGGAGGTCCGCCCGATTTCGTCACAGCGGACGCGTGCGTACAACTCACCCTAGACATCATCGAGTATCTCCGTCCTCAACACTGGTTCGTGGAGAACCCGATGGGCCGTTACCCTGACGCCCTGCGTTTCAGGCCAGTAATGAGCCATTTACCGGCGCCCCTCACTTGCACCTACTGCATGTATGGGGAACGATACATGAAACCTACGTGTATATGGACGAGCTCGCCTCCGCCCGAACCCTTACTGCAATGCTCTGCAGCGACTCCTTGTTCGCATCGACGTGCAACAGGAGTTCACCCTGATACTGCACAACTGGGACCGAGTGGTCATCGGAAGGGGATGCAGAAGTCACACGCAGTGTATCCAGTTCCAGAGGGTCTACTGCGGCATCTGTTCCAGCACTTGACTTTTGGAGGCGCAGGAAAGTAAACGATGTTACGGTCATAACCCTTGGACCGAGTGCAACCGATCTACGGCAAGCAGAGTTTCGAAGGAGAAGACGAAGACTGAAGACCTGCCTCAGATATCGGTTGTGTGCGGTTGGGTGAATCCGGGATGAGCGTTGGCAGCGTGATCCTTGGTGAAGCCCTTCTGCTACGCTGATGAGCAGAGGAATCACGAGACCCCTGTGCGCTATTGTATGTGTGATTATGCTTTAGTCGTGGTTTCAGGGGAAAGTCCACTCCTAACGGGGGGAGAGTTGTGCCAGGAGGCACGACGTACCTGCTGAGACACCCATAGTCGGGGGGTCTGATTTCGATGAGAATAAGAGTAGCGAACTATTAGGGAAATTAGTGAGTGGATGTGACATTGCCTGAGCGAACAGTTGGGGAAAATAATCTGTGAGCTCAGAGGAGAGAATAAAGAGAGGCAACAGAGTTGGTTTCTCAGACTTGGACAGCAGAAAATAATAACTCTTGCTGTCTGGGTTTATGTTAAATAGTACATCTGAATATATGATATGATTCCTCAAGATAATAGAGGATAATAGTTTACTCCTGGGAATACCCCTGGGACAGTATGCATATATGCACATGTTCGATATCGATTATACATCATGTATGCACGGCATGGTAGATTATCGATGTATGTACGCATGAAAAATTTCATTCTTCGCGAATGCTCGACTCCTGCGATTACATTGCAGGCCCTGTGGATGCATGGCCAACATGCATACATCATGCAAACATGCATTTCTCCGAAGCAAACGGCGTAGCTGTTTACGGTCATCTGATCGAACGAAACCTCCCATACCGGGTTGGCCACGTACGCTTCGGCTTTTCTAGCAGCCCGATTCACCGCCTTACGTTTGCCCGTGTACACGGCAATCGGTGCACGTTCTACACGTTCTTGAATTCGGGCTGGAATTTCTGCTGCTGCTGGCATCCGAGCTTCGGCGAGTCTGACGAGCAGAACAGCGTCGACCAGAACGTGAAGGGCAAGTCGCACCAGCAAATCATAAAATCCATGCGAGTTGGCATGCAGGTGATTTCTGAGAAAATAATGTAACTTATCCATCTTTGTCACTTAAAGCTCTTACTTACTTAAAGCAAAAGAATGTGACTGACCGTAATTTCTCGGCAAACCATGCAGGCATCGAAGGGCCCGCTCCACAAACTCTATTGGCATTGTGGCATCACCGACTGGGACGTTCAGCTCCAAGACTGGACGGAGGACGGCCTGGTGAAGCAGTTGGAAAAGCACGATCTTAGGACTTTCAGGCTTCCAACATGCGTTGGCGGACGACCGCCAATCTGGTCAATTTTCTTGGAGATGCCGATCTCGAACGAGCAACGATCGAAGACCTCGTCGGCTTGCCTTGCCTCGACGCCCACGCGGACTACTTGCATAGAGACCTCCTTCAAGCGAAGGTCGCCTCGGAAGCGAAGGCGAGGATCCAAGCGGGGGTCGAAGGAGCCTATACGACCTACGACACGCGCTTCGTGTGCGTCAAACAGAGCTGGCTGCACGTTCTCTGTTCCGGGGTGTGCGCGAAAGGGTTGTCGACGGACAAACAGAAGACCTACTGCCGGCTGATCGCCCTCGTGTACGACGGCGATCGCCATAGCACCATTCATGTCAATGACATGAAACACTTGTGTGAAAAATACTTGATGGGCGTGCCTCGCGTCTTGGGCAGATTCGTCCCGACGACCCGTCGCGTTGTCACTGCCAGTAGGAACGGAACGTGGCGAAGCGTGGTCGCTCTTAAGCTCACATGTGCGTGAAACGATTTAGAGCTGACGGAAGTCAGTAGCCGTACTTTCTGTGGAAGTGGTATCCACGCTTTTGGCACGATTTGTAATGTTCTTATACTAAAACTTTCGCAACAACTACGGTGTACACCTTTTCGAGTACACATGCACCTATAGCGTACTAATGCATACGTACGTACATATTGGGTACATATGTATGGGAGGCTCGTACACGCTTGGTACATGTGTACTAATAATGCACCGATATACACGTGCATATGGGGTACGCATGCACCAGTCATGTTAGTATCAATAAGTACATATGTACCTGGTCTGCGTACATGCGTACCCGGCATGTACCTCACTCAAATGTACATGCGGGGTGCATATGCACCAGTCATGTTAATATCAATAAGTACATATGTACCTGGCCTGCGTAGTACATGCGCACCCGGCATGTACCTGATGCGTAGGTACATGTATGGTACGTGCGTACCAGTCATGTTATTATCAATAAGTACATATGTACCCGGCCTAAGTACATATGTACCTACAGTGTACCCCGGGTGTCCCAACGGTAACATCCAAGTAACAACCAAGTAACGGTAACATCCAACGGTAACCTGAGTACATATGCGGTACACATGTACCCGTCCATGGGTACATGCCGGGTACATGCGCAGGCGGCATAAGATACATAAATAGACGCATGTACCCGTCGTGTACCCGTTTGTGGGCACATGCCGGGTACGCATGCCGCGCCGCGAGCAAGTACACGTCGGGTACAAGGCAGAGTACACGTGTACCCGACATGTACCAAACCCCGTTTTTTACTGTTTTGGTACACGTCGGGTACACGTTGGGTCCACGTTGGGTACACGTCCCGGGTACATGTCGGGTACATATGCACTGGGGTTTCCAAAATTTGTAGGGTGTGTGCTGTAACGATACGAGCACGTTATACAAATACAAAGACCCGTGCGATCGAGGTAAAGCGGTTCGGAGACTGCACGTGAAACAAGTAATGATGTTATAAAAAAGTTGAACGACCGCCTTTCTAAAGCCCGGGACCGCTTGCTCGCAACTCTAATGGCACGGCCGCATTCCGCGGTCCGTGTGAAACAAAAGAAACGGCGTCGTTGCGTTTGTGTTGTTTACCCGTTTTTTTACAACATGTTTAACCTCAATCGGTACCCACAACGGATCTGACTGTATCAAGGCCTGAACACATCTGAATTGACATTCGGTGCTATCGCTGTAGCACTCCAGACTTGGCGAGTCGAGACTGACGACTCGGAATTGATGTTGGGTGAGTAAATATGCTTGGTAGAGAAAACAATCGAAGTTTGACTTGGGATCTCTCAATTCAGTCCATTCGAGCCATGCAAAGAACTGAGTGACATGGGCGCAATTGTACACGGGAATGGTGGTCCACCAAGAATATCCCCCGTTTTAAGCGTGCCTGAATTGGGTGTAAGCTTGCTTCGGAACGGCAACCTGTATTTCCCGCAATTCCAATTCATTGTACACCCCTGGATATCCGTGCGAGTACGCATAAATCAGTTTGTTCTGGAAAAACCGATCCAGTGCACTCAGTATGCCATCTATGGATCTTACGAACACGGATTCGGAATCGGCCGAAACGACATATTTCGCACTTTTGCACATATTGTCTTATACCAACGAATTTCTTGTACGTTACCTAGTTTTAATGGGTCGGTGGCATTTTGTGTTATATTCGTGTACAACGTGTGGGCTGTTTTCGGTTTGGCGCTGTTTTTACGATCCGCAAAATTCGAGTACACGAAAAGCAGATCCCTGGTAGGAACGCGGTGTTCGATCGCACTTTGGTACAAATTGAATGCATAACGATCTTTGGGAGGATGCGTCGGTACCACAAATGCTACATCGGTGCTTAAAACATGGGTGCCGATGCCAAGTAGTAACGCGATTGGGCATCGCTTTATCATCTTGGTGGGTGATTCGGTCAAATATGTGTAGGTACATATACTTGTACACAGCTATTAAAACATCGCGACAAATATATAAATGATAGTACTAAGAGGGTGCTTATCATTACCAAAGAAATCCCGCCCTTTGCGAAAATCAGCCCTATGGAATTAGTTCGTAGATGATTTCGCGGGTCCTCGCTCCCGGTGCTGCCCTGCAAGCTCCACGCATCTTATGGGGGACGACTGTTGTGAACCTTGATCTTCAATGCTTCATCTCACGATCTGCACTTTGAACCGCCCACGTCGACCGCGTGCTTAAATTCTGACAGAAACGCAGCGATCGCGTAGCCGCACTGTAGCCACTGCGCTTTGGCTTGTTCGCTTTTTGCAAACTCGAGCCGATCTGAAAAGTCGCCCTCTCGCTTTAAAACCTATTTCCGACCTCAAACTAGTAACTTTTGCAAAAACATACCCTCGAAGCGCGCCATCTAAAAATATAGCTAAGGCCACCTATGGGTGGTCCAAATACGAAAATATATTCATTTAACTCATGAACATGACGCGTGGTTGTCGTATATGCTTGAAATAGTTGAATTCGTGACCAATGTCACCATTACGCACCAGTTCTTGTGGGAGGACTTTGAATTTGGGCAGTAGCCATAGTCACGCCAGTGCATACCGATGCCAGAGTCTCATCACACGTTCACATTTTAGCTCATTTTGGCCCGAAACGAGGCCCCCCAAAAGGGTTATTCTCAGCTCACCTTGGGTTGGATAAGGTGAGCGTATATAGATATAATATGCTTGCTTGCCGAAACCATGGATATACCCCCAGTATGGATATAGACCCTTGTGTGTATCGATACTCTGGCCGATTCTAGCGTTATATATATGCCTACACCGACGTGTTGAAGCAAATAAAGCAAACCACGTTTATTTGGTATATAAACGAGCACCGGCTTATTAGGGGTCAACGAACCTCTAATCTATCAAAACTGCATCGAATCGAGCACGTATTGCACATTGTGACCTCGCCCATTGTTCCGCCGAAACTTGCTATTGTCTTTCTTGCACGAATTTCGAAATTTTCGAAATTTTACAAAAGTTTCATGGCACAGATTTCGGCCATTTTGGTAAAGTAATCGGGTAATCGGTGCGAGTTTTCATAATAAAATCGGGTAAAATCGATGGTATGGCGGGGGCAATACCCGGTAATACTCGTACCTGGTATTACCAAAGGTACGAAAATTTGGTAAAATGTGGTAATACCACCCTGCACTGGGGTAATGAACTTTGGGGTAAAAGTAATACCGGGTAAAATACCGGTATTACTTTTACCAGGTATTACCTTTGGTGAAATTTGTGCCAGCCATACTCTTCTTCGGTATAGCTGCTACTTGGACCGCTTCAGAAACACTCCCTTAGCTCCCGACACGTTAAAAGTAAGGTCTTGGCATGCTCGTAGTGTTCCTCGATGGAGGAACTGAAGCAAGCAATGCCGTCAATAAAAATGCGGACGAAGGGGAGGTGACCCAACGCTCGCTGCATGCGCCGCTGATACTGGGAGGGGGGATTCTGCAAACCCTGGGGCATCACCATCCACTCATATGACCCCATATGTGTGGTGAAGGCAGTCTTCTCAATGTCCTTGGGTGCCATATGAACCTGCCAGAACCCATCCACCGCGTCGAAGGAGGAGAAGTACTTAGTTCCGCGCATCTCGTCAAACATGATCTGAATGTCCGGTCAGACCTCCAGATCACGAAGGCAGAGGGTATTAATTTTTATCTTTCACCGTCGTTTGCTTATTAAGCTGGCGGTAATCGATCACCAGGCGCAACTCCTTACGTCCTTAGAGTTGCCTGGCTTCGGGACCATCAGGCAGGGGGCTGCATAGGGACTGGAGAAGGGCCTGATATACCCTTTTGCTAGAAGGACTTCCAGGCGTTCACGGAGCTGGCGATTCTCTTCTGCAAACTTCTTGTAGGCGCGCTGGCTTGGGGGGCATTTCTGACTGGCCTCTGGGTCCAGTTTAATCACAACATCGTCATGTGGTCAAATATGAAATTCTTCTGTCCAGGTAACTGGTTTATATCTGCATGCAGACATCTCCTTCTCATACTCAGGGCCAAAGAAGGACTGGAACTTGAGCTGCCACTCAGAGCTCGCCTCAGCGTCCTCATTGTTGCCCGGCGTACTAAGATCAGGGTCTACTGCAGTGGCGGCGAAGGTTGACTCCTCGCTGGCTGGATCGTCGGCGGGGGCATTACCAACTGTCATTGAGGCTGAAGGTTGGGATCATCATCCCTATTCAGTCTGCGCGTCTCTGCATAAATCAAAAGCTTTTTTAGCTGTGCTGTAGTGAGAAACACCTCATCTACAAGCCCGCCGCGCAACTCCCTTTCCCACGCTGCTTGGGACTGCTGGAGACCCCTGGACTACAACCAGAAATGACTACCCGCTGGCCAACCTTACCGTTGTGCTGGGACCTCCTATTGAATCCAATTGACCCATTGCCCGCGTAATCTAGAGTCACAGGGGAGAGGCTTCGCAACTATTTACCTCGCAGCAACACATCCACCTGAATACCCAACGGTAATACTCGCAAAGCCAACGCGTTCTCAGTGTAGGTGTCTGTGGTGGTGTTCGCGGAGAATTTGGCGTAGGCTGTAGATCACGTGGTCTTCACCGAACCATCTGCCAGGGTGACTCGCATTTGTGTCCCTGCTCGCTCAACCTGCCCGCACCGCTCTGCACACTTCTTTGAGACAAAGTTGTATGAGGCGCCGCCAAAGTCCACCAAGACCTTTACCAGACTCCCCTGCTTCATATCATATTCGTTACCTCATAATATTCAGCGTTATAGACTTCAACGAAACTGTCAACCTGATCGCCCACTTAACCGGATATCCATTGTGAGGATATCCCACCAAACCCCCCGATGCAAAATATCGGAGTAGAGGGGGGAAGGGGGGTCAAGGTTGATATACAACCTTTCAGACTATGCGGCTGCTATTGAACTGTAGCAACGCGCAACAATATTTGGTGGGATATGAGTGCAGTCTCTGGTATCCAGTAGTCTGCTTGAGCGCAATGCTCCTCATATACCAATGCCCTCACGCTTCATAAGCGTTACCACCATCGGGTTGTGAACCCGAGGTTATTGGGTGAACTAACAGTATCGGCTGGTCGAATTAGCCTGTTGATACCCGCATGTTGTTCAATTCATGCTTGAAGCGAAGACGCGTCCTCTCAGAACAGTTTGTTCTTCAAGAACTTGTCTTGCTTCATCATCGAGATTCCGTACCCGGCCTCTCGATGACAGATGCCACTCATGGTGAGTGGATGACTGATATTATGACTGTACATGTCATAGTCGACCGTACTGACAATACTCGACGACTGTATGTCATTATAACATATGACATGACATGACATGGTATGACAGGTATGACAGGTATGACAGGTATGACAGGTATGACATGTATGACACATATGTCATCGGTCATATCCCTGACAGATCTCCCCTCTTAGAAGAGTTGTGACCTCACAATATAGGGTGCATACCTTTGTATATGTCTTTGGTGTCTTTGTTGTTGAGCTGGTACCAGTCTTCTTACACCGATGAGGCGTCCCTCAAGGTGTTTTTAGGATATTGGGGGGAACTGAGTCCACTTTAAACCCTCACCTTAGACATTTAGCCTTACAGTTCTTAGAATGTAGCCCCCATGAATTGCGTATCGTATTTCAGAGTGACGTTTCAAGGTATCTTCCGAGGTTTACGTTACGGATAGATATAGCGCTGCCGTTCGTATCGTATTTCAGAGTGACGTTTTTACGGCTTTATATAATGCATCCACCTCTTCCTCCCTTCAGAGAGCTTACTCCCCTGAAGTTCACATGAATACTATGGAGAGCCCGTTTTTGGGGGCTTGGTTTAATGCAAACGGAGTGGGCCCTGCTTAACGAGATATCGGAGGGTCTCTATGAGTCCACTTTAAATCCTCACCCGATCTGCCCCAGTTCTCCTTTTATTTTTCGGTCCGGTACGCGCGCTCTGACGAACATTTCATAGATTGGATTCGACAACGTACTAATGTGAAATTCGTTTAGTTATGTATGTCAATCATAACTCAGGATCACAACTCCGTCCACCTCAGTATCCGGTAGCTGCGGATTACTGGCCATAAGATCCGAATGACAAACCACGGTCTGGCAAAGGTAGCATAGCAGTTTTTATTTATCCACAGATATGGTACCCGCATGTATGCGTATCTGTGCAAGGGTATGATTTGTACAAGGCTCACTACACCTCAGCAAGGAAGGATCAATTCCCGCTCCTGTCATATCAATTTGATGCAGGGTAAAAATGTTAGGGATGTAACCCTGCAGTTTTTGGGATGCAGCCCTGCAGTTTTTGGGATGCAGCCCTGCAGTTTTTGGGATGCAGCCCTGCAGTTCTTGGGATGCAGCCCTGATCATTATTTGGTCGGCAATCATTGGCCAAAGTCATCGGCTATCAGCTTTTGACTCAGAAGCCACAATGTTATAGAAGCTACGACCTATCGTGACCATATGCGGCAGTTATGCCTTCAGCATACGTAGACAATATGATTATGTGGAACTTATAATCCCACTTAAGTTACATCATGATAAATTTATCCAGGTGTTAACAAGTGTTCAGGATTTGATAAGGGGTTGACGCCCCACAGGCCAAAGGTCATTGTCTCGTAAGGCTCGCCTCTAGTGTGCGGTTTTGAGGAGCAGCGTCCCGGCGAGGCACATGCATGATGCTTCCTTGATTACAATGGAGCTGGAAATGAGAATGCTCAAGATATCCGAAGACAGGAAGGCTTTTTGTTGGCCAGAGTTGCTGTCTAGATGCTTAACCTCTATGGGATTGCATTCGGATACAAACTGTGCAACCATACATGTGATTTATGCATTGGTGTATGACTTTGATGAATTGTCTCTTGTCATGAACCTGGAAGGAATGACGGGCAAATAGCTAGAGCGGCGGATCTCACTCACTCGGCTTTGCTGTTATGGAATTCGATGCCTGAATGGCACAAATGGCAATCCTTGGCTCAGATGCTTTCCTTCAGACACTGGCAACAACTTGTGCACCAGCTTCTCTAGATTTGGGGGAAAACCATGGATCAACAATTCATCAATCAAAACACATGTTACCAAGGCTGATTCAACGAATCCTTCAACTTTTGAAATTCAACAATCAGCATCTCAGGCTGTTGACGTCAAAGTAATGGTCGTAAGCTTACAATATAGCTTATTCACATTTAAAAAACCATCGTTCTCCTATGTCAGTGCCCTTCATATAATATGATAGAGCCGGAGAAATATGCATCTATGATTTCTTCATAATGAACTTCATGTGTCAGTAAGTCAAATAAAGACTTCATTTAATGCTTCAATCGGCATGATGTACCATGTCATCAAACTTTATGACTGCTACTATACACAGATGCTGGAACTTTTCATAAGATTTTTAATCTTCCAAGCAAAATCACAATGATGTAAAATCAAAATGATGTAAATCAATTTGTGGCAGCTGTATGAAGAATGAATGAATCTATACTCCTTCCTCCCCCTTTAAAAAGAGGTGTATCAAACCAATCAGATGGTGATGGAGAATGCCATTCAATTATTATGTTATGTGAAAAATGGTTTGATAGAAATCAGACTGAGATTACTCATCGAATCAAGTGCTTTCGAGGTAACAATGTCAATATGAACACCGATTCTCTCTACGTCATACCGGCAACATGCCTGACGCTTTTGAATGTGGCGAAACAATGCCAGATGATGTCAAATGCCAATGCCAATTCACTATGATTCAATATGCAGTTTTTGGGTTGCAGCCCGCATACATTGTTGGTTCAGGGTTACAATAGTGTACCCAACTTAGACAATGTTTCTGGATAATGATTGTCATAATGAACAACGAAACTAGTGATGGTATTGAAGCTAACTTTGGTATCGAAGCTAATGGAGAGTCAATCAAGAAGTGTCTGTAATGACAACAACTTACTACGAGCTGTATTTCCGTACTTGATGAATGGCTGGTATGTCATTTCATTGTGACTAGAACATGGCATCGCCTAGTGATATGTGTATATATGAATCCTCTTTGGTACATGATCACATATCTCAATGGTGCCCATTTTATTTTTGGGCATACACTATTCAAAGACTTGTCATGGTAAAAAAGTATGAATAATGAATGTGTCATTTCAATGCCGACAGAATTGTGGCTTGTTGATGACTATTTACCATTAATTTAAAGTTTCTATAACTTTCCAGAATGAGAATGAACTGCGCTTGGAAACCATCTACAAATTGCGGGTTCGAGTCCCGCCATGGCTTTTCCCAAGACTTCGTGGCCTAATGGACGAGGCGACAAATTTCTAAACATTCCAGAATGAGCTTTCAAAGAGTCATAACTCCTCAATGAAGCATGCGTGTCTTATGTGCCAAAAATGATATGAAAGCACAAGTATGATGTCAATCTATATGTGGATGGTTTATACCATTGTATGCTATTCCACAAATAAGTAGTGATGTCAGAATAAAACTTTGGACAATTGCAACTCAGTACAAACTCGAGTGCATTCAAGTCCACTTGTATGCTCAGAATCTGAATCTAATGTACTTTCTATATGCACAGGATAGAATATATTTTCTATATGATTCTGGATTCAGGAACTAGAGTCAATGAAAAACTCCTTTCTATTTCAGACGATGAAACCTTTATTCCCTTAGGTGCAATACCTTATCTTAAGGAATAGTCATTTTCAATACACGTTTCAATCGATTTTTTTCAAATCTGTTACCTTCATGATGATCAGACTGGTCAATTTTACAGCATAACCCACTTCCCCTTGCTGAAGGAGATGATTCCCTTCTTAGGGTCATAGGGAGAAATGTTGGCTGTTTTCATATGACACATGGAATACATGAGTGGCTCGTGTCATCTTTAGTTATGGGGCATAGAGGCTGTTTGCCAACAGTTGGGCCATAGGCTGGATAGCCATGATAGCTATATTGGAGGCTGAATAGCCATGACTGCACGGATTCTGTATTCCATAATGGATAGACATCTGAGATGTGGTGTCCAATGAATCAATACATTTGACAACAACTCAACCTTAAAAGGTCTGATGAAGAGCTGATGATCTCTGCTGCACTGTATTTTTTTGATGTGCACTAATGAAATGCCTCGTGATATAATAATCTCACAGAATAGGCATTGTTCAATGGCGGTATGATCAGATATGCAATGATCAATGAAGACAAGACGACCGGTATGGCTCATTCAGCAGGCATGATGACTACCTCAAAGAGATGCCAATACACGGATACATTTCAAGGCATAAGGGCAATAGACTTATTATGTAGCCTTCAAAGGCAGCTAGCATTTATGCTGCATTGGTCAGCTCGGTGACTTTGACCTATCTAGGTGTTGTACTCAGGCTGTACTGTAGCCTGCATATTGCATTGAGTACTCTTGACACCTTTAATGATCCAATTAGATGATATGTTGTATGAAATATCAAGAATGGTTGCCCTTTTTCAGTGATCATCGGTGGCAGAGGCTATAGTGCTTGCACCGAGTCAATATACAATTCTAGTCTGGATACATGCTAGACCAGATGTATACAAATGTCTAGGTCTTCAAAATCAAGCTCATATGTACGTCATGGCTGATGACCTTAGAAATGTTCGATACATATGTGTGTCAACTTCATGGAGTTTTACATGGTTTGACTGTATATAGTCATGATTACCAAAACAACAACGATGATGCAACTTATTTGTTTTATTATTTGTCTTATTTATTTATTTGGTTTTTAGTTGTATTTTTTTAGCTTACCATCTTCCCCCCTCAAGGAAGTGTAAATTGCCAGGCGGTTGTCAGGCGCCGTTTAAATACAACAGAGGTCCGACCTCATATGTGATGACGTGGCAGCTTTCGACGAAGCTGGACAGCAGTTCTCGGGATGCAGCAAATTGCACCGAAGGTGCATCGCAGTTTTTGGGATGCAGCCCGAATTCACGTCATCAGCGTGGGTCACATAGTGCCCATGAATGTGCTGTATCAAATACAACACTACCCTCCAGCGGCGAAGTGGTTTGCTATTACCATCATCGTATGCTGTGGGATCAAATATATAATCAGAGAGTATGGTAATATGTGTACCATGTTGTCAATATCGGAGGGACTGTGTCTTCTTTAAACTCCTCATGACTATCTGTATAATGGTGTTATACTGATGTCAACACCTTCTCTCTGAGTGATTTATTGATTTCAGATGTGATGTCGTGGCAGTCAACCTTGTCCGCTCGTACCGGGGGTTGTATGAAATGTGTCCATGCATGCGCGATCTTAGCGCAGGTCACATTGTGCCTCAATTTATTATATCTGAGGAAAACTATTACTCATCTTTGTGAGTTTAGACAGCATTGTACTGATTGCAACGCTTTTTCTGATGATTTATATATCACCGATTATACCAAATGTGGTGATCAGTCCAGTGCAAAATTTTGTCACCGGAATGTACAGGGATTGTGAATGATTGCAATCCAGCCGGAGGAATAATCTCAGCAGCTGTTCTGTACTAATGAATTCATCGGAGTTATACTCATTTCGACGATTCGAAACCCATGTCATTTGTAGTGATGACAACTCACATGAATATATAGGGGTTTCCTCAGAATGCTTTTATGTGATGTCAACATATTATGAACAATTCACTTGCATCCTAGGACGAAGGAGTTACGCCTGGAAGGTTTTGCATGGTGGTCACCCAACAGTTATCAGCTGTTATTCGGGTGCCACATCCTGCCTTCAGTACTGGGACTATATCAACCAGTCCTACAGCGATGCACCTGTCCTTCCCACTCTTATATATGGCCATAGTGCCAAAGTGTATCAGGTGGGATATATATATATATACATTATATAACTATCATCTTCTGATCCAAAGATATGCAATTAAGCATGGTATCAGGTTATATGTTATATATAGTTATTAAGCATTCCGCCCTTACTCGAGAATGTAAATGCTGAGCAATAGTCAACTTATAGTCATTGGGATGTAGTTTCCCACCCGACTTTACACTTTATTATTGACGATGGGTTTAACGTTGTACAGATTTCAACGTTACTTGTGGATGCAGTGGTCTTATCTAAAGCAATCCATCAGAAATCACCATATCAAAATATAAAATGGATGTGTGTGTGTGCGTGTGATATATATATATATCTGTATATTGTACATGTATTATATTTGTACATTGATGTAATGAGGTGAAGTATATATATGGTTCCACCTTCTTCCCCCCTCAAGGAAGTGTGAATTCCATAGGCAGTTGTCAAGTGCCTATTACCTCATTAAGCAGCATGCAATCCTTATAGGAAGCAGCTGTACAGTTATTGGGATGTTGCCCTACAGTTCTTGGGTTGTTGCCCGAAATATTGGTCATGAATGTGCTGATTTCAGCATGACCAAAATGCCAAATATAGTGTGGTTCACCATTATATCAGGGTAGAAGTCTTCCAAAATTCTCTACGGCCCGTAAACTATATTTCCGCTGGCCCGCTTTCGGCCAAAACGGTCAGGGAAGAAATTTTGAAATTAAGTATGGGGGTTTGATAAAAAGTGGCATAAAATGCCTATATTTTTGGCCGAAGTTTGGCCGGCTCATATTTTTGTGCGGCCCGGGGGCGAAAGCCCCTTCGGCCCGGTTTCGGCCCGGAGCGAGCTTCTGCGGCCCCGGGCCGGCCCGCCACGGTAAGACTTCTACATTCTCCTACACGGTAAGACTCCTACATTCTCCTACTGAGTGGCATTTTAGGGTGTGTAGGGTTACTGTGACCCTCATCACATACAGTGACCTTAGGGTGTTACATGGTATCAGTAACACCTAATTATATCAAATTTAAGCAGTATGAACATTTCCTGAAGGAATTAAAGCAAAACTGCATTTAATATGTCACTGTTTACCACGTGATACTTGAGATGTACGTTACACCCCCTAGTTTTTACACGTGATTTTAGGGTGTTACAGGGTGTTACAAGTGCTCAGGTATTTTCCCCATATACCTTAATAGGTAAAAAATTGGATCAGCAAAAGAAATCATACTCGAATTTTCATTTTGAAATCATACGTGTGAGATTTTTACCCATTTTCACCACTTTTTGACTTATAAGTCAGTGAGTGTGTGTGAGCACTAGGTGTATACTATAATGTATAAAGCTGTTACACCTCTGTAATATATCTCACCTGAATACATGAAATGGAATTTGACATTTTTCATGTTGATATGCGAAGATATATGTATGGTCAATATTTGGTACACTGGTTTTTGCTGATTGAAACCCATGACAAATAGACCAAACCCTAATGATATATATATAGTGTATCAACTTTTAAGTGCAGTCACTTAAGTGATAACTTGTCAGTAACCTATCAATTACTTGGGCATATGGCGGTGCACCGAAAGAGTATCAAAGTGATATCTTCAGATTCCAAGTAAATTAGAACAAAGCTTGATAAATGATTCAGAGCAGTGTCTATAATAACCTCTATCAGCTGTCAATATGATTACTGATCTGAGAGAGTTACATGCATTTGAACTGATCAGAACAGTATCAATTATCAGAATGCAATGTAGAAGTTGGTGTTGCTCCAGCGATAGTAAAGGTATGGAGAGTGTTCAGCAGTTACCAGCTGCATTATGAACACGGTATACTGCCTTCGGGTCTGGAGATATTCTCTATCCAGCCCTACAACATGTGGTTTTATCCTGTTTACCATAACTATCGCCATCACCGACATCCAACACGCACATGTGTTTGTTGGATGCTATCTACATTATCATACACATGGTTGATATTATAGTTGATCATTTCACTTACTGAATCAGTGAATGTCAATATAGTGTCAGTGATTATGCATTATGCAGGTACTTGCTGATTTAGTACACTTAAGCAAATTGATAGTGATTTATCATACAAGATGATCTGTATACCACTGGACAACATGTGGCTAGTATGATGCATATCAATTTGGTTAGTAAGTTGTAATCCTGCATATCTCATCATGATGAATGACGAGTTGATCGACGGCAGAGTGCGGCACAACGGCAGCCGCCTGGGCCGCGGGGAGGTCAAGCGGTGCCTCCCCGAGCTCCAATGAGTAAGAGTATAAGCATGACTCATACACGTCCTCCTCCGGATCGAGGAAAGCCGCATCCAGCTCTGACAGGATGTCTGCAATAGGCGCGCCCTCGGGGTGGAACCCCGCCACATGCGCACTCTGCACCCCTCCAGGGCAATCACGGCGGAAGTGAGGGCCGCCACAGTCCCAACACTGGACCGTGTGGCGGCCCTGTGCATCCCGTGTCACCCGCAAGGCAGTCGGTGAACCACCGGATGCAGGCTGCCGCTGCCCCTGAGTCCGCGGTGGAGGGGCATGAGGGGAAGGGTGAGAGCCCTTCCTGTGCCCCTTCATGTTCTGTTGTCGATTCTTCCCGCCGCGGGCCGGTCTGGCGCGGGGAGCTGTACCCCTGTCGCCCCCAGACCGGTGAGCACCCTGTCCGGATGCCTGCGGCTGAGCATCCCGAGTCTGTGGCGGGTGTCTGGGCTCGTCACGCCTGCGGCCACCAACAATGCGAGTCTGCGGGATACCCGCACGGGCCAGAAGGGCGGCAGAAGGGGACTCCCCAGAGAGAAGTGAGGCCGCCAACGCGGAGACCCATCCTTTTTCTTCTTCTCCTTAAGCAGCTTCTTTTCCTCTGTTTTCTGTTGGTGAAAGGCCTTCACAGCCAACGTGAACTGCTGAATTCCGAGAGCCCGCTTCTCCCTGCCCTCGGCCGTCTTAGAACTCCACTCCTGCAGAAGATCCTTATAATACAGAGGGCACATGCGAAGGGTGAGGAGGTCCAAGGCGAACCCCACACCCCACACATCGTCAGGCTCAACACCAGGTCTGAGCTCGGACCGGACAGCGGTGTGGTGCTGCATGAAACCCTTAATATAGGGCTCGGGGTCAACATCCTCCAGCAGCTCGATCGCCGGAGCTGTCTCGAACAGGTAGCCATGGGAAACCCACGGCCTGCGTCGCCTGGCAACGGCCCGGCAGATGACGAGCCATGCACGGCGCCCATCATCCGGAGACACCGTAGCCGACTCCTCAATGAGCCGAAGGCATGATCCACGCACCAATGACGTCAGGATGCGGTAGAGAATACGAGTGGCCTCAGGAAGAACAGTCGTGGTGAGGTCTGTCGGGTGGAATACCGTGGCAAACTGGAGATTGAAGTCAGTTAGCTGGGTCTTTACCGCTTGAGTGAAGCGGTCCAATGCAATTTCCCGAGGCACTTGGCCTTTGATCTTGTCGATGTCGAAAACCCACTCCGAGGCTTTGATGTGAGTGGGCCGGCACTGGTCACGAACTTGCTGGATGATACTGGCTCTGTGACCAGGCTCGCGGAGAATAGTCTGGCAGTCCCTGACAATCACAGCACCGCCTGTCTCATCACCCGCAAGTGGGCGATTCTTCACAGGTGTAGGGGGCACAGGCTCCTCAGGGCCGTCGCTGAAGGGAAGCGCCCTCCGCGTGTCGATCCCAGCCGGAACCGGAGTGGTGAATCCATCAGAAGGATCCACGGCGGCCATGGCAACCGTAAGCGAAGCACCGAAGGGATGAAACCCTAACGATAAGGGTGAGCCCCCTTCAAGGAAGGGGCCAAATCCAAGATAAATTCAAAATCTGCTCCGATGCCCACGAAACTCGGTAACACGGCCGGTAATGGCGAAGTAAAAACACCCTCCGTCCATCTTTCGAACTCCGGGAGTGCCAACTCAAGCCCAACTTCTTACAGGCGAGATACCGGACGATGACGTTGAAGATAGGTATGGGGAAATCATGAAGATTGTCAAGCTTGACCTTCCCGGTCACGAGATCTTTCTGTTGAAGGCCCGTTGGTACCCAAAGGCGGCTGCGCTTGCGGACGACATCAGCAAGAACATTTACCTGCGCAAAGACATGCCATGGGACGTGTCTCAGCCATTCGTTCGCGCAAACAGCATTGAGAATCAAGTGGTAATTCAGGATGTTCCTTTCATGCCGGCTTGGCTTGCCCGGTTCAAAGGAAATGCTGTCCCTATGGCCATTCGACGACGAACTGATTGCTTGCAAGTTGTGTTGGATCGCAAGGCGGATTTCTTCCGTGAACTCGATGGTAACAGTAGTAGCGAGGATGACAGTAGTAGCTCATCTGATTCAGATGATTGCGGATGATACACGATGTAATATATATGTAAATAAACCGTATGTAGGCGGATACCTGTATTCACACGCATGATTCCGCTAATCCATGCGGGTAAACTCTTATCCACACGCGCGGATGTATGTGTCCACACGCGTGTTTCAACAAACTCCAATTTCGACGTCCATACGTATGGATTGGCGAATTCCGATCGTCCATACGTCTGTCCACACGGCGTCCGTACGCATGGGTTCGATCGGTGACACGCCTCCATGGTGCCCACATGGCTGATGAAGGGGCAGGAAATGCTCGGGCACACCCAGGCCCGGGTGCAATGGCTGTCCACACGTGCGGACAAGCGCAAACGAGTGGCGCAGCACGGGTCTCACACTGTCCATACGTCCGTCCACACGTCGTCCGTACGCGTCCGTACGGTCCAGGGACACGTCCCCATGGTGCCCATGTGGCTGATGAAGGGGCAGGAAATGCTCGGGTACACCCAGGCCCGGGTGCAATGGCTGTCCACACGTGCGGACAAGCACAAAAGAGTGGCACGGCACGGGCCTCACACTGTCCATACGCCCGTCCACACGTCGTCCGTACGCATGGGTTCGTCCAGGGACACGTCCACATGGTGTCCATATGGCTGAGGAAGGGGCAAGCAGTGCTCGGGTACACTCAGGCCCGGGTGCAATGGCTGTCCACACGTGCGGACAAGCGCAAAAGACTGGCACGGCACGGGCCTCACACTGTCCATACGCCCGTCCACACGTCGTCCGTACGCGTCGGTACCGTCCAGGGACACGTCCCCATGGTGTCCATATGGCTGAGGAGGGGTAGAAGCGGCATTCCTCGCTGTCCGCACGTGTGGACAGCAATTTCCAACGGTTCATGCGTATGGACGGCACCTATCCATACGGTCGGGCAGTGTACGGAGCGTCCACACGCGTAATAAAATCAGGTAAACTAGCATACGTCGTCCACACGGGAGCACACGTATGGACGACGTGTGGATTTATCGTATGGACACCGTATGAACATCACTTTTGCAAATTAGACATTTTCACACGTGTGGATTTTGCAAAAAAAGCGTCCATACGGCGTCCATCTGCAATCCACGCGTCGTTCATCTGAATTTCCACGCGTGTGGACAGGCCAATAATTTGTAGGGTCCAAAGGAAAATGTCTGAGTCCAAGTAGAGCGCAAGTTATAAGCGGTCAAAAACGGCCAAGTCGCCCGCAAGATTCCAAGATCCGCTCAAAGTTCACAAACAAGCGGCAAGCGTGGCAAATTAAGGTAAAATGATACGGGTAAAGACGTATAGAGTAGTGAGGAAAAATGCGGAGCGGCGGGGGTGGGCGGAAAGTAGGAGAGTAGGGTCGAGGTCTCCGCGCTTGTCGATGTCCGAGGTCATGGCCTTTTTAACGTGTCGCGAACCACTCAGTACCAAACTCTGCGCAATGCTGCATACCATCGGGGGCCCCAGCGCTCTCTGACCCATCTTCTCCGTACTCTCCTCCGCCACTCGTCGCGCTTACCTCTCCATCCACGCAGTCAGTTGTGCCGCGAAAACGCGGCACCCCGCAACATTCTACCTACTCAGCCACGCTCGCCCCTCTACAGCTTTAGCCAGCCATTTAGTGGCTTTGAATCAAAACCACTTTAGGCAAGTGGTGGGCCTATAGCCTACTAGAATGTCCTAGTGACACAGTGAAAACTCTGAACGCCGTAGGGTTTGAGCGAGGCAATCGGGTATATCAAAAGATAGAAATGAATACACGACTCTCAGGCTATCTAAGCTCTGAGGCCGTCACTAGGCAATCATATCGTGTGTCACAGTCTAAGCTACCGAAGTCGAACTACTGAGTACAGGTAGGAAGTCACTGTACTGTCACTGTCACTGTCATACGTCATACGTGATACTGAACTACTGAATCTCAGCAGATATATTTCACAAATGGCTCCGGTGAGTATTCCATCTTTGATCAACAGTAGAACGATTATTCCATCCCAAATCCTACGTCAGAAATAATTGAGCTAATTACTGTCTTTATGACCAAGATTGGCACCTTATACCAAGTGGATTCATTTATAGCCTATACTTGCACAGCATGTATGCTATATGATATATTGATGCAACATCTGGTATGTGTGTAAGATGTGCATATTTTCAGTGTAACATAGTTGTATTGCTTGATCAACCCCCGGTTCCATAGGGTACAAACCTATGGTCGGTTAGGCGCGGACAGACAGTCACCATATCGATCGACAAAACTACACGGTGATTTCAAGATAAGTCCTTACTTTTTAATCTTGCAATACTTACACGATACACTGTTAATATATGCATATGTATGCCAACTGTTATCGTGATCAAGTTGGATATGCATATGTGTGCATGTATGCCAAACATTTGTGATCAAACTGATAATTATAACAGTGTGAATGGTGCACATGTCGCAGTATAATATGGCAAGTTGTAGTGTGTGTTAAAAATGATGACTTGTGATCAGTGGTATAAGTGTATTAACTTATCACTTACTGTCAGCATATGTTATAATAGTGGAATTGTGCTGCATGGTGTATACTGCATACTGCATGTATAGTGTATGCTGCATGCTGTAAGTGTGTGAAATGATAGTGCACACTATTATTGTACAGCATATGTGTGTATACTGCTGATTGGTACAATACACATATGACTGCGCAGCATCAATGTTCATCTGATATTATATTGTGCGTCCGACTGCAAATATTGTATGTACATCTGCCAGTATTTGAACGAACATCATGTTTGCATGCTATGTGCGCGCGTAACACATATTGTATGACGCGCTGCATGTTGATGCATCATGGATCATGCGTGCGCGCGCAACACATATTGTATGACGCGCTGCATGTAGATGCATCACGGATTATGCGCCCTCTATCGCGCGTCCCCTGCACATGATGAAAACATAGCAGGTGCGCATCGCCTGACGAGCTAAATCATCGTGCGTGCGCGTCGATGAGAGATTTTTGCAAATCATCTGCAAATAACGAAATTATCATGTGCGTGCGATGCACTGAACGATTAATGCGGATAGCGAACATCGCTGTCGCCGGTGTATGTCGCATGGTACGAATGCCATCGCGCGTATAACGAAACTCCGTGCGTCCTGCTGCAGTTGATACGAATCACACATACTGATGATGATTTTTCGTCGCGCGTCCGTATGTCGCATATCGTACCAACCCTGCGAAATGGTGACAGCATGTATGTGCGATCCGTACGCAGTGCACACACCTTGTCGCTGATTATTTGCTGACGATTTTACTGCGAATGCTATCAGCTGCGAATGCGTTCGCGATGATGATTCCTCGCGCACTCCGTTTGCTGACGATATTCCCTACCATTTTAGAAAACGTTAGTACGTACACTAACGGTGAGTTAGTGTGCCTTAACGTCATACTAGCGCATACTAACGCCGCGTACTTTTAGTACGCGTACTAACGACGCACTAACGCAATGCGTTAGTTCATAATGTGCGTTAGCATGATTGAATGTGGGAGTTGGTGGATTCGTGGTGTGGTGCGTAGTGGGTCATGGATGGGGTCCAAATGCACTTCAATGATGTTCTAAGGCGATTGGATGGCGAACTGGACATTGGTTAAGGGGATATGACTCTGTTTGAAGAAGCCGATATTTGGGCTGAATTCCTTTGGGAATGTGTTATGTTAGCATGTCGTTAGTATGTTGTTAGTACACTAGACCAATCACACGTTAGCGTGTTAACGGCGTACTAACTTCCACTCTCCTTAAGTGTGGGAGTTGGTGGACTCGTGGTGTGGTGGGTAGTGGGTCATGGATGGGGTCCAAATGCACTTCAATGATGTTCTAAGGCGATCGGATGGCGAACTGGACATTGGTTAAGGGGATATGACTCTGTTTGAAGAAGCCGATATTGGGGCTAAATTCCTTTGGGAATGTGTTACGTTAGCATGTCGTTAGTATGTCGTTAGTACACTAGACCAATCACACGTTAGCGTGTTAACGGCGTACTAACTCCCACTCTTCTTAAGTGTGGGAGTTGGTGGACTCGTGGCGTGGTGCGTAGTGGGTCATGGATGGGGTTCAAATGCACTTCAATGATGTTCTAAGGCGATTGGATGGCGAACTGGACATTGGTTAAGGGGGTATGATGATGTTTGAAGAAGCCGATATTGGGGCTGAGCTCCTTTGGGAATGTGCTACGTTAGCATGTCGTTAGTATGTCGTTTCCCTTAGTACACTAGACCAATCACACGTTAGCGTGTTAACGGCGTACTAACTCCCACTCTCCTTAAGTGTGGGAGTTGGTGGACTCGTGGCGTGGTGCGTAGTGGGTCATGGATGGTGTCCAAATGCACTTCAGTGATGATCTAAGGTGATTGGATGGCGAACTGGACATTGGTTAAGGGGGTATGACGTTGTTTGAAGAAGCTGATATGGCTGAGCTCCTTTGGGAATGTGCTACGTTAGCATGTCGTTAGTATGTCGTTAGTACACTAGACCAATCAGACGTTAATGTGTTAAACATATATTATCTAACATGTTAAACGTGTACTAACCACGGTATACGTGCGTAAACTACGCAACCACTGCACATGCCGGGTGTTCCACTAAACCACACGACGCAAGATGCCGAGGGACTGTCCACGGCCTAGAATCCCGTCGACCGAAACATGAGTTCAGTCCTCATTGTCGTCCTAGTCGTCGTCGTAGTCAAGTGGTGGCTTTAGGCATTCAAAAAGTCAGCCGTGGGGTCAAGAATGACCGCGATCTCCATGCACGGATGTGGTACGTATAACGACGACTTGCTGTTCAACTTTGTTGGCTAAGATGAAATGCTCGGAGTTCTTCTCAAAAGCCGTTGGGTCACGGTGCGGGTTGAAGGTGTACACCGTCTTAGTCAAATCGTCCGGCCCGAGAATCGAGTTCCTCCTACGATAGGCCTTGATTTGTTCTTCGGTTGGCTTTGTCAGCCAGTTGACTTTCAATAAGGTGTACAACCGTCCCGCGATCTCCACCCGCAGAATGTTTGTAACGCGGCTGTGCCGGCATACCGCCACCATTTTTGATACGCAGTTAGCTGGAACATAGTGCATTAATTAAGTAAAGTAGCTGCCACGTTAGTAGTGTACTGTTAGTTACCGAATATCGCACTAAGTGTACACTACCGTATCGACATAGGGCACTAATAACGTGTTTCACTGGTTTCTTGAGAGACATGCATATCACGAGGTATATGGATAAAGGCATGACTCACCCGTCATATATCGTCGTCACCGTGGTTGCCGCCCACTCGGATACTCGAAGCTTCTTTGTGCTCCCCTCATATTCATGACCCAACCGGAAACCTTCGGGAACAGGCTAGGCTGACCAAAAAGTCCTGTTTTCTTAAAATCGAGTGTTTACTGTATTCTGCGTTGTTAGTGTGAGTTTAACAGAAGGGATCTTTTCGGGAATATTCCATTGTTAGTACGCTAACAGGACGCTAACGGCATGCCTTAGCGCACTAATGTTGCCCTAACTTAACACTAACGGAAAGAATCTTTTAGGGAATATTCCATTGTTAGTACGCTAACAGGACGCTAACGGCAGGCCTTAGCGCACTAACGTTGCCCTAACTGAACACTAACAGAAGGAATCTTTTAGGGAATATGCCATTGTGCGTTAGTGCATGCCACCTAATGCCTCCTTAACGACGTCAATAGGGCGCCATTTAGTGTCTTGTTGCATGTAATGCGCTAACTCAGCGCTGAGTTAGCGCATTACATGCAACAAGACACTAAATGGCGCCCTATTGACGTCGTTAAGGAGGCATTAGGTGGCATGCACTAACGCACAATGGCATATTCCCTAAAAGATTCCTTCTGTTAGTGTTCAGTTAGGGCAACATTAGTGCGCTAAGGCCTGCCGTTAGCGTCCTGTTAGCGTACTAACAATGGAATATTCTCTAAAAACTCGAATCGCGAGATAAAAATTACCCGACGGCAGGATTCGAACCCACGCGGGCGGATCCCCAAGGCGACTGCCCACTCACCATGTACAACTGCGCTACGATCAAATAAAATGACGTATATGACCGACAAAAAATGCAATGTCATCCCATGCCATATGAAGTCACAGTGACACTGACGATGACGCCTGAGACAGTCGAGTGACACACGACATCGACATCGAGGATCGACAGTGGCATGGCAGTGGATGTGGTGTCCACTGTAGTCAGTACTGTGACACTGTGTCACTGTACTGTAGTGGTCAACACCGCACCGACCGACTGACATGACATGACGAGGTATCCGTTTGTGGTTTTGAATTATTTCAACACCTTCTACACTTCGGTGTCTACACACTGAGACAGTGAACAGTCTGTAGCAGTCGTGTGCAGCTGCTGCTGCTGCTGTGCTTGACCTTGTTTCAAGTGCGTACTCGCTCTCGCTCATGTATTTTTTATTTCTACCGTAACTTTATGCTTGCGAGGATGTTTTCATGTGTAGCCACGATTGTTTTGCTGCGCGTCTTGGTCTTTAGCCAAGTGCGTAGGGGTGTCAAAAAGAGAAATTGGTTTCTTGGTTCCTAGTCCAATGGACTAGGACAAGTTGGTTCGAATCCGACTCCCCCCGCTGAATTTATTATTTTCTTGTGGTTACTTGCTAACTTGTTTTTCTTTTGCGCGCAGAAATGAAGTTGTTCTTTAGTTCTTCTAGTCTTTGAGCTCTTCGAGCGATTCGAGCTCTTCGAATCTTTCATTGGTATGGTTCTCTCAAATTGTTTTACATGATCTGTCTTTAGTTTCTCTTCAACGCGTTTTGATCATACTTATTGAGACTCCTTGTGTGGGCTGGGTTTTTCAAACGCAGGTACATTGGAACGATTTCTTTTCTTTCTAGAGTAGAGCAGAGTAGAGTAGAGTAGAGAAGTTTGATCATCCTTGCTTGCACTTGTGATATGTTGACTTTTGTTTGTAGAGTAGATTAGGCTGATATTCGCAAGATCGCGCGTTTTGTTGAACTTTTCTTTTAGAGAATTGTGATCAACAACTCGCAAACATATTAGTGTTTAGAAAGCAATGTAAATATAGTTGAATGATGGATATAACGTTCTTATTTTGTCTTCTATTCATTGTCATGCATACTTTGTGTATACACATATTGCATTTGCGCATTCTAGCGAAAGAATTGTGTTCTTGAAAGCATCATTTTGCCACACACAACATGAATGCACATTTGTACACACCCCGCCACATATGAAATTATGCAAGCTTGTATGGTGTGTGTGCATCTATCATGCACACACACAACATTCGTGTTTGTGCTTACATCTTCAATAGTGTGTACGTGTGTAGCAAGTGAACGCGCGTATGCTTTTAGAATGGGATAGCACAATGGTATGATACACTATCTGAACACTAACACTAGATTATGTGCACACTAACCGGTCGTTAGTGTGCACAAGGTGTTACAACAACGTTAGTGTGCTGTTAGTGTAGTGTTAGTGGTATATTAACGATATCCTAACGACACACTATCTGTATACTAACCATCCGTTAATGCTCAAAGTTAGTGTGTCGTTAGTGTGTCGTTAGTGTGTCGTTAGTGTAGTGTTAGTGGTATATTAACGATATCCTAACGACACACTATCTGTATACTAACCATCCGTTAATGCTCAAAGTTAGTGTGTCGTTAGTGTGTGGGTTAGTGTGCCTGTTAGTGTGGCAGTTAATGTTCTAACCACGCGTTAACCGACTTAGTTAGTGTGTCGTTAAGGTACCGTTAAGGTATGTTGCACAGAATGCGTGCCCTAACGGTACCTTAACGACGCAGTTAGCGTGCTATTAGTGTATGTACAAGCACACTAACGCGCCGTACTCTTATACAGTTAGTGTGTCGTTAGTATATCGTTAGTGCACGTACTAACGTTTTCTAAAATGGTAGGGATTGCAGCGAATGTTGTTATTCGCTTGTAGATATTCAATATATGTATGCGAGCTTTGTCGCCGCTATGTATGCGCGATACTTGTCACACACACAATATACAATCTATATACAATATATATACTGCTGCACACTCGTATGTCCTCGTTCGTCGCGTGGACGGAGAATAACCACTGTCAAGGTTGATATACAACCTTTCAGACTATGCGGCTGCTATTGAACTGTAGCAACGCGCACCAATATTTGGTGGGATATGAGTGCAGTCTCTGGTATCCAGTAGTCTGCTTGAGCGCAATGCTCCTCATATACCGATGCCCTCACGCTTCATAAGCGTTACCACCATCGGGTTGTGAACCCGAGGGCATTGGGTGAACTAACGGTATCGGCTGGTCGAATTAGCCTGTTGATACCCGCATGTTGTTCAATTCATGCTTGAAGCGAAGACGCGTCCTCTCAGAACAGTTTGTTCTTCAAGAACTTGTCTTGCTTCATCATCGAGATTCCGTACCCGGCCTCTCGATGACAGATGTCACTCATGGTGAGTGGATGACTGATATTATGACTGTACATGTCATAGTCGACCGTACTGACAATACTCGACGACTGTATGTCATTATAACATATGACATGACATGACATGACATGACATGACATGACATGACATGACAGGACATGACATGGTATGACATGTATGACATGTATGCCACGTATGACATGTATGACACATATGTCATCGGTCATATCCCTGACAGGGGGGCAATCGAATATCCTTTGTTGGTCCCCCCCTCAGGATCAAAGCGTGAGCAGCCTTGTAATCATGGTTATCATGCCCATATACTTTAGCGCAACCATCGCTAGAACCAAACGTCCCATTCAATCCTTCCCTTATTAAATTATTATGGCAAGAAGAAGGGCTTCGGTGCTTCCTCATGCCGCCTAGCTAGGGGGTGCACCTTCTCGATGCCGACATTTTGGTGTGTTCACGTTTGAGGAAAGGCAGGAAACACGGAAACGCCCCTACTCTTGTCCCCAGAGTTTCTCCGAGCGCGGCCGCAGCGACGTTACAGTTGATCGAAGAGGCTCGGAGAAATGGACCCCACAGAGTTACAAACCCTAAATGTCTATTTTCGTCCTGCTCTGGGGACAAGAGTAGAAACGCCCCCGACGCAAAACGGACGCAGCGAGCGTGATGCATACCGCTACCGTACGGTAGTAACAAGTAAGTGCACTTTCGATGCGTCGGGTTTTCGTGTCGGCAAACCCGACTACTATGGCTCTGAATCCAAAGGAATTTTTTGGCCTCGCGAAAAAATCCTACGACAAAAATGCCTGCTCAAGAAACTTGAAATGATCATTTGAACGGGTAAAATACGAGAGAGTTGACATCGGCCTTAATATATATATATATATATATATTCCCGAATATGGTACTCGTCCATGCAGTGTATCACAAATTCAAACCAGATATATCTTTAGAGGCCATAGAGCACCACTATAAGACCGAAGTACGACTGAAGGAGCGCATGCCGGATATTGTTATCGACTGGTATTGGTCTAGAAACCTTACACTGGACTCTCGTTCTGACGTGAACCAGGTCGACTCGTACCTCTCTCTTATTTTCTTTTTTTGCGTCTTACAGTTTCCAAGACAGCCACTCCCGAGTCTGTGTTACTCAAACCGCCGAAAGCGAAACACGGAACGTCGGTTTTTTCTATCAGTCTCGAAGAATCTCAGTGCACTCTACTATTCATGCACTTCCGAGTTTTCGATCAGAAAGACGCCGTATTGAAAACGGGTATAAGTCACACAGTTCAATGACATCTTTCATGCGTAGGCTGAGATGTTACTCGCATCCCAAAAACTATCGTGCAGAGATATGCGATGAAGCGCCGGATCCACTTTAAGATGTGTGAACAACGAGTTGCGCACAGCTTCCACGAATACTTATCTGTTTACGACTGCTTTAACTTGAAGATATGGCCTCAAAGCTCACGCGTTTCTGTTTTCAGGGCTTCTCGCACTTAGTGGTTGTAAAACTTAAGGATACCAAGCATCTTGAGCAATACCTTCCACATCCCGAACATATAAAGGTTTGCAAGACTTCCATATTTAACATCTGTGGCTATTTGTGTTTAGCATCTGGTTTGTATCTGGGAAATATGCAGATGTCCTTAGTTGGAGCTTCTAACAGCCGATTTACGCTTTTCCCCACTTTGCCTGACGTGAACAGCATCATTCGTCGTGGCTGACTTCTTCTTAGACCGCTATGCAGCTTAAGGAACTGCAAGGCCCTTTGATAGAAAAGATTATGGTACTGGATTGGATCGAAGGTGAGAACTCCATGGAGAATACTTCCATGTAATGGCGAGCGCGAAGGAATTATTTTTGTGCGTTCAAGACTTGGTGAAAGATGGCCTTCACATACTTGTCTAGCTCCTGAAACCCTGAGAAATACAGGTTAAAAGTGTCGGTAATACTTTGAAGATTGTGGACGGTGTAAACTCCTTCGGTCTATCATACCGACGAACGGTCTATGTAATGCTTAGTTTTCAAGCTTCAGCGGGTTTGCACAGTCGACTATCAAACCCGGTACAACAGCATTATGCAAAGTTGTGTTTCCGCTGGTATGAAAGAGAGTATGCGTGAGCTTTTTTACAGTTGGCAGTATTATAAGCAGAGCTATCGATAGTCAACAAAGCAGCATACGTAGCAAGCCGTATTCTATGCTGCTTGCGTGCGGCGTGAAAGCGGAACTCGTCGTGTCACACAGTGCATTCTCAAGCGTCTCGCTCCATTAAGGGCTGAAACGTCGTCATTGCAACGCTGAGTCGTTCCATACCTCCAGAACGACGAAATACCTAATAGCGCTTTCCTTGATAGGGGCATCCCAGCAACAGTAGACTGCATGGTTCTCCACCTGACAGGGCCACCTTACAGGGTATATTGACAACAGGACCTTTCGTGAGGATTCAGACCTTACTGTTGCAGATCTGGCTAAGAATAAAACTGGGCTTGCAGACAGAAATGAAAAATATGTAGCACTTGGTGCGTAGCTTGCCTTCGGATAGTGCCTGACCACTACAGCCGATGTGATATGGTGAGCTGTAAGATCTGATCATTGACCCTCCACAGAATTCGACTATCCCAACAATCTCCGTGGGCAGCATGCCAGTCAAATTGTTTTCATTAATGTACATGCGGCTTAACATTGTAAGCGACGTAATGTCCCATGTCTGTGGGCAAAGTGCCAGTTCAGATCACTGGCCAAAACCTCGTGCTCGGCTGGTTTCGAGACCATCAGCTCTGCTACTACCTCGCAAGACGTGTCATCCTTCTCCCCCCTTGCCTCGCCGGCGGCAAAATCAAATGTGCTGTCCAGTGCTAGCTACATTGCGAGCGATTGCCCGGGCTTCAATAATTTCCGGACTATTAGGATGTACTTTCAACGACATTGTAACAGGTGTCAGCACTGCGCGTATGCACACTGCTCCAGGAACTCCGACATTACCCCTGACTATTTCGAAGCTCACGCCGAACGTGCTCTACTTTTTAGCAAGGGAACCGCCGACTGATTTCCGGAAGCTGCCCCACAGCGGCGACCAGTTCGTCGTGGACGTTGAGTTATTATAAACTTAATATATCACCAGTACATCGAAGAAACTGTCAGATATATAGTGCCGACTATATATTGTGGAAAGAACTCAGAATGCTTTCACTTAAGATAACATAAGAAATCAGTTAGATTGAGTGAAACTCGGCTTAAGCCGGAAACCCTAAACCTGTGACAAAACGAAGGCGTCTCACGATTCAAAACGCAGCATGGTAGCCCGGGTACCAGTGTGAAAAATTGAGCGATTGATGGAGGGTATCTTATGCAATTCGCCATAAGATTTTAGCAACCCATAAACCTTGCCCCAGTTCTTCTTTTCAATTTTGTTCTCACCATTTCTCTGCTATTACTATAATTGGAGATACATCATGCAGGGAATATCTACATTACTGCGCAACATATATAGGTTTGCTCATACATTCGAGGGCAACGAAAAGCGGGCGTGGTATCGCCAAGACCGCCCGAACCTGTCGGTCGCGCATACATGCATGTCACTTCGGTTCCATAGAATCTGTGGTAGTGCGTGAGGTGGTCCATGTGCTCCCATAATGCATAAAGGTCGATGCCAATAAGGTTACGTAGACGTTCACTCGGTAGGGATTCTCATTGTTCTTTTTCGAGGTTCCTATCTTAGGCGATATTCGCAGTCACATCAGAAGAAACCAACGTCTCTCACACTATCATAACTGGAGAACTCTACAGTCCCAAGGAACGTACTTGAGGATGCTCAATGAGAATAACACCACCCCCACTAAAGACATTTCCAAAATCACACCTAAAGCTTTCACTGCTTCTAGCAGTAGAGAACTCCTGGATCTCCAAGCCTCTCCAGCACGTTCATTTAAACCGGGGAAAAACGTAACTGAAAACTGCCCCTACTGCCAACATAATACAAAATGCACCTTCGAACACATCCAACTCGAATGTCCAGGACATAATAATAGTTTGAATAATCTTAGAATAACCCAGGATGCTGAACTGAGGAAAATCATTGTTGAAGAAATTCCAGAAAAGCCTAAACTCCTAAACCCTGGTGTAGGTACCACATATATCAAAACACAGCCATCGAAACTTTTCCCTCTTGCTGACCTAAGACAAGAAATGAATGAGGAATTCTATTTACACGCTCTTCCGGAAGCTAGCATGTATCGACCATCAATTTCAAAAAAAAGAATACCATTGCTGTGACTGCCAAACCAGAAATGGACCCTGTCACGGGAACAATTAAATATCCCGATCTCCAATATGTCCAAAGGAAAGAGTTCTGGAAACTTTTAGCTTGGCACCGTCTTTCCAACAAGGTAGTTCCATGCTCACTTGCGGAGTACTCGAATAGAGCACATGATATTCATGAAGCACTCAATGCATGCAAGTTTGAATCGGGCGATCCGAAAAACTGCTACGCAATAAGAAGATGCCTCTTAGATATTTTGGTGGATGACAGAAACCTGGACAAAAACGGGTGTGAACTCTTCTCCAATCCACTAAATGCCCACCCTAGAATCCACTCGAGAAGATGCATACCCATCGCAAGAATGAAAAAAACCCTCAGGCCTTTCTGCCATCATGGGAAAATCGGCTTTGATGGTCTCGCTTGGGATGCCTATGTGGACCCGATAACAGGCATTGGCAGAATCGTTTATGGAAACCCTCCTTTCGATGGGAAAGATAAGGGGAAATTTTCGGCGGTTATGACCACCTTGGAAATGGGCCATAAAGCGGCCAACACTGTCCCTGGATTTTCAGGAACATGGATCCTTCCGCTGTCCCCCCAAAACCAAAAAAGATGGTTTGATAAAGGCTTTAAACTTGTTTTCAGATTCCCGCATAACACTATCCCATTCATCCCACATGGTTATTGGACGGGTGATGACCCCTACGTTCTCCCAGGTGGTGGGTGCTATAAAGATGACTTTTCGGATGTTGTCATTATAGCCATAGACAGTGCACCTAGTGACATCCAACCAGCCTTTGACTGGAGGTCTACGCTGAAAAAGATTGCCAGATGGTTTCTTAACGTCCTTCCCAAATCTAAGGTCACGAAGAAGAGACTAGAACACACAGGAGTTAGTCCCGATATTTGGAAAGAAGTTATGAACGAAAGAGACGAAGTACTCCCCTCTTCACTCTGTCCATGGCCCACGCAAGACCCTCCTTACTATCAGAGTGATAACGAGTCCTATTATGGTGGCCACTACGACACGACAATCACCAATGCAAATTCCAAGTCCTTCAGGAGCACCGTGAAATGGCCCAAAGCTCTTACACTCATGGGATACCTCCCCCCTCTTTTTGGTACCGTCCTCAACACGATAGGTGTTCCTCGTGTAAAGATTACACCACTTCTCAAAAAACTTTCAAGAATGTGCAGGCAACACACCAAAAACATGCGAGACGTGTTTCAGTTAAACACAACCACCACCTTAAACACTGACCCACATACAGTTGACATCTCAAGTAATGAAAGCATGACAGAAACATAAGCCGTTCAACAGTCAAATGATTTCCTTCAAACCCTCTTACAATAATTTTCAAAGACTTGCAATATAGGATAGTCTGGGAGCTGGGAGTGTAAACTCCCGGCCCCCAACGAGACCCAAAGGGGAGGGGCCGCCCCCCCCCCACCACCCCCTCCCTGTCCCCCGCCCCACCCTGGCCACCTTTCTCAACGTCTCCAAAAACCCCCTGAATTCTTCGACTTCCCTCCTCACCACTCAGATTCAGCCACCCCTCCACTTACCCGGCCATGGCTGCTTCTCCATCTTCTAGAGTTTTTTTTGCCTAGCACTTAGCTTTTTCTCTAGATGTTACCCCGCTGACAGGCGGGCTGAGCCCCTTTTTGTGGGCGCGCTGTAGCAGAGGGAGTAGCCCCTGGTGTTTTCACTAGCCTGCTTTGCAGGGATACTGCACTCTCAGGACTTTGTCCCCTTTGCTAGCGTAAATGTTTGATTAGTATTATTATTATTATTAGGGATTCTCAAGGGCTCAAACACTCAAGTAGACTAGTGACACTACAACAGTGTCACCTGCGACCCAACCGGCCCAGTGACCAGTTCTCCTTTCGACCATCTCATGGACCCCGCATCGATGAAGTGGGGCGCCCGAAGGTCGGGCAATACGGTTGACTCACGAATTTTCTGGAAACGGTCATATTTTTGATTTTGGAAAATTAGAATTAATTTCAGCCAAGTTTCATCGAAATTGGGAAAACGCGGTGGGGGGTCAGTATGGGCCATTCAGGTGGGTAATCGATGCCTATCGCGACTGCCCACTAGTGTACATGTGCCCAAAATTTCGATTTCAAATGTCACTTGGGAGCAGCGACTATCTGGTTCTGTAAAAAATCGTCATTCAGCCCCCTCACCTTAACCTCTTCAAAATGGGCGTTTGTTCTTGACGCGTGGTCTGAACAAGGCTACAATAGGACAATTGCAGTATCTTTATGTCGGGAAAGATTAACCCGTATTTTAACAGGGTGATCTAGAGCTCTTCCAAAATGATTACTTTAAGCTAGAACAGCCTCCTCTGGGCTACAATTCATGTCTTATACTTTAAGGGCGCGCCTCCCAAATCTCTGATGAATCTAGTATTTTCAGGTTAGCATCAACGACGCGCTCTGCCACCTATACAAATTCTAATCAGCGGATCAACACACTGATTGCCCTCTAGCTTATCTAGTTGCCTCTTGATATTGAGACTGCTTTCATGGTGCGCAACTACTTAGGTATCGGATCATCGGGCAGTTACACCCTGCCCGTGGAGGAAACGTTATGCTACCTGTGCACGTGTGGCGGTTGCGCTGATATCGCTGCGACTGTAGAGATGTCAGACTGGCAGGAACCCTAACGTGGGGGCACCCGAGGACCTTGGTCAGAGTGCCTATGGAGAGGGGTCGCCCACCGACGTAGGATGACCTCGGATGCAGTTATTCAGATAGCGAGATGACGGGGGCCAACGGGTTGGTTGTGCCATCTGAGTAGATTCCAGAAGTGATGGTGATGCCCGAGCTCAAAGGTGGTGCGCCGGTCCCCTCGATCTTCAGAACTCCGACTTACTTACCACACAACCTCCCCGTCCCTTTGCCTTGTTCAAAGCTCTGCCGCCCGTGCCTCCCGGTGCCCCGCTGTGATTCGTCAATTTCGTTACTGGCGCAAGGCTGATTGCCAATGCATCACCCTTATCATCCGTGGACTGTTGTTGCTATATGCTGATTTGATACCTACGTGCGGGCTTTTAGCAGTGCTGCAAGTATGGGACGGGCTGGTGGTCGGGAACAGCGTGGCGAGGGCAGGATGTGATGGATGCTGAGAAGCAAATGAAAAAAGCGGCCGCCAAAGAACAGGCCAAGTCGCGCGCAGAGACACAGGAAGTTGCGCAGGTAGGGCGCAGCAAAATGCACGAATCTAGTTAGGAACATGCTTATTGCTATCACGGGCTTTTTTATCCCGGTGCGAATGCCTGGAATGCCTTATAATCCTGCTGGAGCGCTGCATCTGCTCTCAACAGGAATCAATCCTCACACATGCTGTGGTCGCCTGAACCGACACGGGCCTGATTGCCTCTCTCTCTCCGCAAGGCTGTATCTCACCCACACCACCATTAGGATATGTGCTCCGGCATTCTTGCGTACTGAACTGCCGGCTGCCCGCACCACTAACTGCCTGACTTAACCCCCATCACTTGCCATCCACGCCTCCCAATCTTTCATTCACCACTCACTTCGGCTTTGATGTTGTGTGTTTTCGCCACAAAATGAAGAAGCTCAAGGAAGCACTGCCATGACCTGCTTGAATTTATTTTATACTTGGAGACCTCTGCTCACCCGACATATTGCCTTCATTGTCTAGTCTAGTAACCGTGCCCAATAGCCTAGCTAGATAAGACATGATTGCATAATACACCTTCCTTCCCAACTAACTTTCACGTATAAATAACTTGTACATTTATACCAATTTATATCGCTAGGGTGTTACTGGTACATTCTCGCTAGTGGCACATTCTCGCTACAACACACACATATATATATATATACATATATAGGGTTTCAGGGACATCTTCGTGTCCGAATTGTCCCCTGATAAAGCAGCAACCCTAGATTGCCAGTCGCTGTTCAGCAAGGTATCCAAGGACACCATGTTGGTTGCAGGAAAACTCCGCACAGTTGAGAGTGTTACATGCACACTATCATCACTGCTCTATACGACCATCAATACGCACAAAGTCCTTCTTGAAGTATAATCACTTTGTTGCTACTTTAATCATTTGCAACGGAGCTTTCTTGTGGAACTGCTGATGTTCCTCTCGATGATTCACGAGGTCCCCTTGATATCCTCAATGGCAGGTTCGTCGTTTCCATTTCCCAAGTTGTCTAAAGTGGGCAGATCGAGACGGAGCTTTTTCGTAACCTTAGACATTTTCCCCGAACACCATGTCTTATCCGATTCACCTTGCCGTCTGCTATAGAAATTTTCAAAGCAGCAATCATTCTTCGAGGCTATCTTCACAAACTGCACAACATCAAAATCGAAGAGCCCCGCGGTTAGCAAATACCCAGTGTTGCTCAGCGAGCGATTTCTTAAATCCGTACTGCTGCACTACTTTGAGAGTAGGCTATTGGATAGCTATTCTTGCATTCATACCCAATCCAACAGGTTTGGAGACAAAGGCAGCTCGGAAACAAGGTGTCAAGCATGTAGGTTCGGAAGAAGTCCTTTCAACATCTCACTTGACCGGGCATTAATATCCTGAGCCTTGAGAGCAGAATCGAGAACCTTCGTGGAAGAAACACTTCCAATGGCGCTTTGTGGGACATTTATTTTCCATGATAACCAGCATGTCACCTCTGACCGCCATTTCGTTACACAGCTGAAAGTGTATTGATTTCAACTGGCAAGAAGGGTGAAAGGCACTGCTGGCTCTGTAAGCACGGAGTGCACCTGGTTCACAAGAACCCACACTGCCCATACCGAGGGGCTGTGTGCGCGAAATATCTGCAGGATGCTCCGATTATCACAGATCACACCACTTTAGATGATGCCTGAGAATTGCAGGACATGCATGGGCCCAATCAAGAGCTTGGCAGAAGCGTGCGGGAGTTGCCTCGCGTAGATTGTAGGTCAGCGTGTCCAGGCTCATCTCCCTTGTCTCGTTTAGGTGCTCAAGCTGGGGACAGAAGAGCTGCACAATTCTATGCTTTGCGATCAATTTAAGGGAAGATGTCGCCTTTGCTTGATCGCTCATGGCAGCTCCGTGCTTGCCTTTTTTCCTGACAAGCTGAAGCAAAGTGGTCTCCAACTCACCCCCCAGCGTCAAGAGTGCCTTCTGCTTTGCCATTTGGACCGGCCCCCACTGGGAGTCAGCCGACATGTGCACGTCGAGCAGCTCACCCAAAATCGTCAGCATCTCGCTCAGATTGTATAGCACTGGTTGCATCTGCACCACCCAACAGCATGCCCGCATCCGCCATCAACATGGGAGTCAATAAACTTGTGCGGGCTCCGAGGAGCAGCAAGGGCCCACCGCCGTCAAGCAGCTCAGAGACAGGGAGAGAATATAATCAAATTAAACACACACGAAAACACGATACAAGGCCACGTTGGCTGCCTACACGGCCTGTGTGCCATTCCAGCTCGCGTCAAAGCAAAGAAACCGTCCCTGCGCAACACCTCGTCCGGCGAGTCTCATTCACCACGATGGCAGAGGCTGCTTCATGGCAGTCTCGCAGGTTGGGGTGCCCACGCCAGGACGACTGACCGTGGAATGTATCTGCTTGACCCACTCCGAGCACTGCTTGAGCAGCTTCATCTCCGAGGTGTTCTCCGCCATCGCGCGGACTTGCTCCTTCCCCTTCTTAAGCTCCAGTGCCGCCCGCTCCTCCGCGGCCTTCCGCATATTTTCTTCCAGAGACGGGTGGCCCTTCCGCACCCCGCCCTTCGCCTCCAGCATCAAAATCATCACCGGCTCATCATGCCTGTATGCGTCCTCCAGTGGGGTACCCCCCAGACGATCTACCGGGTTCACTTCAATGCCATCCCTTTGAAGCATCCAGCTGAGCGCCTCCACGCACCTGGGGGGGTCACACAGGCCCCACAACCTCAAGGCTGATGTCTAGGCAAGCTCTCCACGAGCCAAGGCAGCTTCAGTTCTTTCATGTTTCTGTGCTGTCTACAAGTAGAGTTGGACTGGAAAGAAAGGGAGGAGTCTCTGAGAGCTTGTCATCAGCGCTTTTGGAATAGAGATAGGAATCTGGCATTTACTTTCAACAACCTTTCTGCCGGATGTGGCTCGAGGCAGTCGTCTGTGGTTGGAGTTATGACTTCAACGTCAAGTTGTACCTCTGCGCATCTACATCTCAGTTCAAACACTAAATATGGAGTTATGACTTCAACGTCAAGTTGTACCTCTGCGCATCTACATCTCAGTTCAAACACTAAATATGGAGTTATGACTTCAACGTCAAGTTGTACCTCTGCGCATCTACTTCTCAGTTCATACACAAAATATGGAGTTATGACCTCAACGTCAAGTTGTACCTCTGCGCATCTACATCTCAGTTCAAACACTAAATATGGAGTTATGACTTCAACGTCAAGTTGTATCTCTGCGCATCTACATCTCAGTTCAAACACTAAATATGGAGTTATGACTTCAACGTCAAGTTATACCTCTGCGCATCTACTTCTCAGTTCAAACACCTAGAAGTATATATATATATATATTTCCTTCTTCTCACGCGTATGGCGCACTTCTCAGTTCACGCATACCCTTGTCGAGACATGGTGCTGCCTCAGTATCAATTCAAACACCCCCCTATCAAGAACTGACGAGACAATACTTGTAGCAGCAGTTCAGACATCCCCCCAATTGGACAGCACGGCAAGAGACTGTCAGACGTCAGTTCAGACACCCCCCCCCGATGGGACAACGCGGCAAGAGACTGTCAGTTCAGACCCCCGATGGGACAAACGGCAAGGTACTATCAGTTCAGACACCCCCCGATGGGACAACGCGGCAAGAGACTTTCAGTTCAGACACCCCCGATGGGACAACGCGGCAAGAGACTGTCAGTTCAGACTCTTTCCAGCATACAACTTGTCATATCAGTGCGGAGACTCATTCAATCGAGACATGGGGCACAGCAGAAAAACTCCCCACATCGGCCCTTCCAATGAAATCAATGTCTCTTCTTCTGCCACACCAGGTCCAATAGCATTCGCAAAGGGTGTTGTGTGATACCCGTTTGATGCTGCCAGATGCATTGCTGTGCGGTTGTCATAGTCCGAAGAATTCATGTCCACACCGCAACGGTAAAACGTCTGCAGAGTCGTCACGTCATTCGTCGATGCCGCCTGGCACAGCTGTCGCATCGCCCCCAACGCCGCCCCCTTTGTGCTCATTTTCCGTACTATAAGACGCGATCTCCAATCAACTGCCGATTGATCCGTGTCGAGACTGAGTCGATGTCAGGAACTAATACCCAACCAAGCACTCCGACACAGGCACCTGACTCCGCATCTCCCACACCCCGCAAAGTAACATCGTGCTCGGATACCCCACGCGCGGTGCGGCACTCCCCAAACAAAATAAACTCTGACAAAGTAAACCGCCCCCTGAGCCGGGAACTTTATCTTGAAGCGAGCCGGGGCGAGTGGAAAGCTCGGCCCCTCTTCATCTACCACTGCCACGCGTGCAATACGGTGACCGACCTGCGCTGCGACATCCAAGTCGCCGAAGGTGGCGCCCTTCTTCCCAAGCAACGCCTGGATCTCGATGTGGTTGTGGCGCACGGCGTCCTGCAGCGGAGTGCCCTCCTTGCGGTCCACAGGGTTCAGGTTAATCCCCGGCAGCTCGCACAGGTAGCTCACACAGTCGAGATGGCCATTACTCGCCGCCAGGTGCAGGGCGGTCCGCGCATCGTAGTCGCCCAAGTTCGGGTCGATGCCGTGGACGTACAGCCTCTGGAGCTCCAGCATGTCCCCCGCCGCAGCAGAGGAGCACAGGCGACCCGCTGGATCCTGCGGGGCACCCAACCCGCTTCACCTTCAGACCCTGCTGGAGCCTCAGGCGCATTTCTGTGGTTCCTGCGCCGTTCGCTTCTGTGATGAACGCCCCCCCTCTGCCCCCTTCCTCCGAGGCTGGGGAACCCCTTCCTCTTTCCTAAGGAGCATAACAGTCCTTGTCCAAGAGAAACGGTGCACGCAGAGAAGAATGGTGCCAGCTGTGGCTGAGTTGGCGTGCGGCCCGTCGGTTCGGGTTGAAAATTGTCTAGGGCTTCGGTGGCCTCAGCTAGGGGCTGGTGGAAAGAACAGACGCAACAATGCGGCCGAGTTAGTACTTCACTTGTCTGGTACCCCCCAGCATGGGCAGCCACCAGCCTTGGGATCTGCACGCTCTGCTGTCCTAAACAGAGTACAGAGTGACTAGGAACTCATACGACCATGGCATCTAACACCCTCGGAAAGCCCTAAGAAAGCCTCAAAAGTGCATGAAGTGCGATTTGTAGTACAAGAAGGGGAGAAACACTGCAGATCAGATGGGGACCATTGGATAAAACACTGTACCAAGGATACAGATCATCTGCTGGAACAGATGCGTAATTAATCAAATGCCAGTGTCTGTGGCGATCATCTCTTAACTCTTGAGATGGGCAACCCATTTGATCGGACGGTCTTCGCAGTTCCGCGCAAGTTTTGACCCGGCTGATCAAACCCACGCTCCTCCCAATGTCTGCACGAACCGGGAGGCGGGAGCTTAAAAAACTGTCGTGATGCAAAACGCGGCGAGACAAAGGATGATGCGGGATTGGCTGGGGGCTGTGGGCACCCAACCTCGAGCTTGAGTTGGGCGCCGTGTTCATGAAGGATGTTGATGACATGATTATGTTTGTGGCGCAGCGCGTCTGCTGCTGGGGTACCCCCGAGGCGATCTTCTACGTCCACATCGGCGCCGTACTCTTGCACGAGCTTCAGCACCATCTCCGCGTGCCCCTCGCATGCCGCCAGATGCAGAGCTGCAACAGGTGCGGACCGCACGATTTCAGGGAGGTGCGTGAATGAATGGTGCTCTGAAGGGGCAAGAGGGCGCATCCTCGCTTTGTCGGCCTCAGATGCGCCGGCATGGCACGCAACTGCCGTTCACGATGCCACGATTGGTAAGAACGGGTGAAGACCGCCGAGCCTCCTTCTCGCGACGGGCTCAACAACCCGCTCCTTTCTGTTCAGCGCACCACGTGCATTTGGGCCACGGGAAGGCAAGCGGAAGGAAGTGAGGCTATCCTAGTCAGCCGCCGCAGCTGTCCCGGGAGTTGTGATGGAGGAGAACTCCCCACCACAGCGTGCCCCACAGAGCAAGGCCCCTCACCAACCGATTCCCAAATCTGAAAAACGCATCGGGCGGTGCTGGTCCACCTGTGCGCTTGTCATAATCCCCGTCATCGATGCTCACGTCGCCACTCGCCAGAATGCGGTCCACCTCGGCCACTTCGTTCTTCGACGCCGCCTCTACAAGCGCCACAATCTGCGTATGCCCTCCGCACATGGAATGTCGCATAAACGAAGAGGTCACACCCGCCAGTGTCATATGCCTTCTGACATAGGTCACACCCGCCAGTGTCACGTGCCTCCTGACATAGGTCACACCCGCCAGTGTCACGTGCCTCCTGACAGAGGTCACACACGCCAGTGTCACGTGCCTCCTGACAGAGGTCACACACACGCCAGTGTCACGTGCCTCCTGCCAGAGGTCACAGCCGCCAGTGTCACGTGCCTCCTGACAGAGGTCACACCCGCCAGTGTCATGTGCCTCCTGACAGAGGCTCACCCGCCAGCGTCACGTGCCTCCTGACATAGGTCACACACCCGCCAGTGTCATGTGCCTCCTGACAGAGGTCACACCCGCCAGTGTCACGTGCCTCCTGCCAGAGGTCACACCCGCCAGTGTCACGTGCCTCCTGACAGAGGTCACACACCCAGTGTCACGTGCCTCCTGACAGAGGTCACACCCGCCAGCGTCACGTGCCTCCTGACAGAGGTCACACCCGCTAGTGTCACGTGCCTCCTGACAGAGGTCACACACACGCCAGTGTCATATGCCTCCTGACAGAGTTCAGACCCGCCAGTGTCACGTGCCTCCTGGACAGAGGTCGCAAACGCCAGTGTCACGTGCCTCCTGACAGAGGTCACACCCGCCAGTGTCACGTGCCTCCTGACAGAGGTCACACCCGCCAGCGTCACGTGCCTCCTGACAGAGGTCACAAACGCCAGTGTCACGTGCCTCCTGACAGAGGTCACACCCGCCAGTGTCACGTGCCTCCTGACAGAGGTCACAAACGCCAGTGTCACGTGCCTCCGAGGCCACACACGCCCGTGTCACGTGCCTCCTGACAGAGGTCACCCGCCAGTGTCACGTGCCTCCTGACAGAGGTCACACACACGCCAGTGTCACGTGCCTCCTGACAGAGGTCACACCCGCCAGCGTCACGTGCCTCCTGACAGAGGGCCTACGTGTAATAATCCCGTTCCCGCTCCTTCATCTGCAGATTTCCTTGATGTATCATACGGGCGTCGAGGACAGCGCGTGAGGAACTCGCCACAACTTGTTGGCAATGGAGGGCAATGGAGGGCAATGGAGGGCAATGGAGGGCAATGGAGGTTGTCATTTAGAGGCAACGGAGGGTGTCATTTCGAGACAGCTGGCGCACAAATGATCGGACGACCGAAGGAGCAGGACCGGAGAAGGGGCCGGAGCTCTGCTCCTTGGCGCTCCCGTCTGTGCCGCATGCCACGCCAGCAGCCTCGCTGGGCTACCTCAATGTTGCATGCGCCGTCAGCATCCACATGTGGGAAGTCTCCAGAGGATCGAGGGCTTGTGAGGACCAGCTCTCCCTGTCGACGTTCGCAGCGTTGCGTGGTCCCCGAGCGCCGCGTGTGTCAGGAATGAAAGGACTACAATGCCTCGGAGGGTTCCAGAGTGCTTGGCACCACGACGGGTGAGAGGCCTGCTGCTCTGACGACAGCCGCCTCACCTTCTCATTCTTCTTTTTGATTTTGGCATGCTCCAGCACCTTCTTGATCGTGTCCAGGTCATCAACCCCGGATGCCGCTGAGAGCGCACTCGCGATGCTCTCACTCCCAGTCTGCGCCAGCCAGCGCTCAAGCCCGGATCCACCTTCCATCACTCAGCCTGCAGCGCAAACGGCATCTCGGCGTGCGCCGCGTGTTCGTCTGCACCCCGCAGCGACTCGCTCGATGAAACCGGTTTCGGGCACTCAAGCAATTGGCCGCTGGTGCAGCGGCTTTGGGCCAACGCAGACAAGAACAAACTCTAACCTCACTCATCCACACCATGAAGGCTTCCTTGCGGAGCTGTTCAAGCGCGCCATCCACACCATGAAGGCTTCCTTGCGGAGCTGTTCAAGCGGGTCATCCACACCATGAAGGCTTCCTTGCGGAGCTGTTCAAGCGCGTCATCCAACGCATTGAAGCATGCATGTTAGCCACGGCACTGACGTCACATCGCTGATGCCAGGGTTTCTCTGTTTGGGTGCACCCTATGCCCCCGCAAGCTTTTGCGATGCAGCTCCGCTCCGAGTGAACCCCGGTGCTATGTGCCAAATGGCTGAAGCGGCAGGGAAAGATTCTTTGGCATTCCGCGGTGTATATCACCACGGCCCATCCTCATGTCCGTCAAGGATTTGCTTGAATTGAAATGTAATGGAATTTGAGTGGTTTCTCGCTCACTAGAGCCGAGCCTGACGACAGCAGAGACCGTATGCCGCATGCCACCTCTGGTCACAGCATGCAAGTGCGAGTGGCCCCAATCCGGCAAGAGGCCAGCTTCGCTCCCTTCGTTTCCCGATCATCCCTCCCGGCCCAGAGACTCTGCTTCCTTCTGCCGGTGTTCATGCACGCAAATAAACATTCTTGGACGGCGCATTTCAGCCAGAATAAAGCCTTCGCGTGTCGATTGAAAACTCAGTGAATGAAAAGTATACGCAAAGCTCTCGCAAATGAAAATTCGAGCAGAAGTGAAATGGCTTGGATCACCGCGAGACCAAAATCAACGGTATGAAATACCGTGCTGAGACTGGAATCAACGGGTGCAGCCGGAATGCCCCCAGAGCGACGTCAACGAAAGGGAATATGCCCTCTTATATCGGCGTCAAATCCCCGTAAAATCCACGTAACGGTTTATTTCCAAATTTCATTTATTCGTATTTGTGATGCCAGAGGACCAAAGTAAGAGCCCCAGCTTTCCTAACAGCCTGATCCGAGCTACATCACACCCTATCTCATGGGTGCCTGCTTCATATCTCAGAACTTCGGGCACAGCCAGCAGCTATGTCGTGAGGTGACACACCGAGCTGGCGCCGTCGTTCTTGTTCATGGCGGCCTCGTTCCAGCTGTTGAGAATGACCTTGACGATGTTCTCCTCCTCGTCCTGGTAGAGCTTCACCATCTGTGTGAAGTCCGCCTTGAGCAGGGTGAACGTGACCGCCAGCCCCTGCGTCGTGCGCGCATTCGTCGTCTGGCGCATTCCAAACAGAAAGCTCACCTCCCCGAACACCTGGCCAGGCTGGATGACCGTCTCTACCATCTGCGTCACACAAGCACACCACCCAAAGTGTCTCCGGCCATCCATTATACATGATGCCGCTTTCATTAAAAAACGGCAAAAAATGCCGAAAACCAGATGAGATGTCTGGCTCTGCTCAGATGTAATCAAAGAGAAGACGCCGCGGGCAGACGTCTCCGCCCGCGGGCGTGCTGTGGACATTCAGAGGGGGTCTGATACTCAGTGAGACACCTACGCCGACCCTGCCCCCCCAACCAACGCGTGCTGAGATCAGGTGCTGCACTCGCCGGCAACCCAGATCTGACTGCGCAGTTTGCACAAGCGCAGCAATAGCTCCACGCCCTGAGAGGACCTGCGGTGACCGGCCCTTCGATGCTTCTCCATCTCGTAGCTGCGGTACTCTCATCGGGAGGCTCTGGTTGGACCCTGATTGATTGAAAAGCAACTGCAGGCCCGCAGCGTGGGCAGACGCGGCACCTCTCCTTCCTCCTCGGACTTGGTGGAGGTGAGCTCCACAGTGCCCGAGTTGAGGATGTACATCTCACGGCTCACGTCCTGCACATTGTAGATGTAGGTCTCTGGTGGGTTATTGGTCTCTCGCAGCATGACACTCAGCCCGTCCAGGAAGTTGGAGGAGCAGCTCTGGAACATCTTGATGTTGTCCAGGAGTGCTCGCGAGATGTGCTTAGCCACGTCCACCTGCGCGCGCCACACACCACGCCTGAGAGCATGCGCGGAAGTCAGGCCAACAGGCGCACACGACAGTCTGAAGGCGCCCGGCGCGCCATGCAGAGCCCACGTGGGGCATCCTGGAGACGAAGGGGTGCGGGCAGCGCCACGCCGGGAGGATGCACACGGCACACACAAAATGGCCCTCGCTCGGCTCTTTACTTGCAAACGAAGCTGTGCCCAGAGCCGCAGCCCGAGGAGGCTGAAGGGAGCGCGAGAAGTCGGGCCTCCCACTTTCACGGCGCCCGCGAGTACCAAATAGACATTTCAAGAAAGGAAATCATCGAAATTCGCTCCGAGGTTTTAGGGATGCGTTCAAGGCGCCAAGGCCAACCTGCAGGGAGCGTGACAGCAAAGTAAAAATGTCCTCCTCCTTGTTGGCCTCAGCGCCACCTCCCGCCTTGGAAACTGAGCCTGAGTCGAAGAAGCTGATAATCTCCGAGGACAGCTCTTGTGGCAACTGACGCTGTTCGATGAAGCTCGCCATCTGCCGTCCACGTATGCCGAGTCACAAGGCTAATCACGGCGCATGTGTGGTAGGAGGCCATTTATCAACGAGTCAGAATCCCCTTCACTTGGTTCTTGTGTGGGGTTTCCCGCAGAGAGGGACAAGGTTGAGACAGGCGGGGGCAGGGCGTAGCAACGTGGAGGCGGATTCGCCGCCCCTCAACAAAGCGTACACTGAAGGAGGGCCACGCGCCACTCCTGACGAGGGGGCTCGACGAAAGGCTTGTGTACAGGTGGCGCGGCGGCTCGCCTGGTGCACAGTGCGGCGCGTCTCCACGAGCTGGGCGTCCTGCTCCATGACCAGGTTCGAGATCTCGCCGAGGACGTACTTGAACAAGGTCAACTGCACCATCATCACGACGCAGGTGAAGAGCATCTCCACGTAGTTCTTGGGAAACATGCTACCGATGAGGCCGGACGTGGATAAGGACGTAGTGATCCAGTAGACGCTCAGCAGGTACTGCTGCACGATGCTGCCTTGCTCCTCGATGTCCTCCGTGCCGAAGCCATCATAAAACTGAGAGGCCCGCCCCATCCCCAACAACACGCTTAAAGCAGGCCTTGAGCATGCGCCGCGACGAAATCCCGCAGCGGAGATGACATCTTCCACGTGCATGACGTGGCAGTGCCCTCACGCCATGCAGTCGCCCGCATGCCGCACACCAAAATGACGCGCACCGCAGAGCGCTGCGGAGTGGTCCAACCATGAAACTCTGAAGGGATGTTAACGCGGAAGCTTGAACTGAGCTTGAAAGCAGCGCCACCCACCGGCTGTTTCCAGGCACCGCGCGGCTTCAAGTAGAAGTGATCACCTCTACTCGAGCCCACCGTGAATAGTTTGTGAGAGGCCCTAGATCAATCTGGGTGAGGCCTGCACAGATCAGTGGCCCTCGATCTCACGAATCAATCCCTCGATTTCATGATGCGCTGATCTGGAAAGCGCCTCATCCCCGAGAAAAGCAGCCACGAAGGTCCCCGCAATACCCTGCACTTTATTCCGAGACTCGTATCGCCTCCGCGCGCTCGCCCTCCGGCCACTCCACTCTCTCCAAGGGCCGCACCTCAACCCAGCGCCTGCCCATGCCCCCGGTGTACTGCACCCCGATGTACCACCAGATGCAGGCGAGCACGTGGCAAATGGATAGCAGCATGGGCATCAAGCGCTGCATCCCGCCCATGACCTGTGGACCCCACCGCGGCGTGAGACTCCACATTGCCAAGGGGGGCAGGGGCATCCTGCCCACTTGCTTCTATGCTCCGATTGCACTGGTGGCGGTGGGTGGTACAATCGGACGGCCAGTGCACCTCTATCCCGGCCTGTAAATGTCGGACTCAACGAATTCAACCAAGCGGACGGCGATCCGGCTTGCACGGGTTAACTCTACAGGAAATGGTCGCATATCCAATCAGCAGGAGGCCGGCCCAAGAATAAACAAGCGATGCGGCACTCGGATGCATTTCAAATCGATTTCTGGGACTGGCAGCCTCGCATGCCAACTCTTGTAGGGCGAAACGCGTCGTGCAGCGTGGCTGATTCCATTTGATGAGAGCCATGCGCACCGTCTTCGAGTTTGAGCCCTTGCTTTGACCAGCGATCAGCCCGTACAACTTGATGATCGTGAACAGCTTTGGGGTCCTCAGCCAACTCATCAACTCGAACGGGGGGTCCTCCTTGCTGCCGCGCTGCATCACGTGCCGCCCCCACCCCCCACAAATCAGACAAAGTGCAAGAGCCGTGTCAAGCCGCTGCAAACTTCGTGCTGTCCAAGCACCCCTTTCGTACCGCATGCGGGCCATGATGACCTGCCAGCAGCCGAAGCAAGGCCCTCGAGACATGACTGCTCAAGAATGACATGACTGCTCAAGAATGACACGACCGCGAATAGATGCCATGACCGCTCAAGAATGACACGACCGCGAATATATGACATGACTGCTCAAGAATGACATGACCGCGAATAGATGACATGACTGCTCAAGAATGACATGACTGCTCAAGAATGACATGACTGCTCAAGAATGACATGACTGCTCAAGAATGACATGACCGCGAATAGACACGACTGCGCCCAAGCGCCTCCCGAGGATTTGAGGCGGTCAAGTGACCGCACGCGCACCAGGATGACGGTGCAGGAGAAGAGGAAGAGATCGAGGGGGAAGGCGCAGAGTATGTCAATCGTAAACTTTGTGCCAAGGTAGTGCCGTCGGATCTTCGAGAGATCTGTGACCAGTACCGACTTCTTGTTCTTATATGCGGTGAAGAAATTCAACACCACGTTTGCGATCAGCGCCAAATCCACCGGCGTGCATACGGCATAGTACTCCCACTGCAGGCGCTCAAACGAGCCAAACGAAACTCGCAGTGGCACCTGCCGCACCCGCCCTCCGCCCTCCCCGCCTCCACTCATTGCGAGGGATATTGCATCATATCCTCTTGTACGAGGTCATCATGCGATCCTCCAGTTTGCCACGCCTGGACTTTTCGGAGACAGCCCACACATTTCGTAGCACAGCTCCTTCGGATTCCTCGGACTGAGCCAGCTGGCAGTCAACATTGTCGTCACTCTGTACAGGGCGGGTGAGTCCCCGCAGCAGGAGGGCATCGCGAGGGCGGACACCTCGAAGAGGATGAAGATGTAGCAGCACTTCATGAAGGAGTCCCAGTTCCTCCGCAGCGGCGCCATTGGGCTCACCACCATGGCCGGCACCCCGGCTGGCAGCCCGACCTGCAGGCCGGCTTCGATGCTGCTGAGCCAGGGCATCAGGTAGCTGCAGCCGACAAGCCCGCCCCGCACTCCACCCCGCCGTGCCTCACTCCACCCTGCCGCGCCTCACTCGCACTCCTGGGCACCGGCAAGGGCAGTGCTGCACGGACTCGGCGCCACTGCTCTTGCGGGTACCGCCAGGCTGCCGCTGAACTCACATGACCCAGGTCGGCCGCGGAGCCGCTCACCAGCACACCACCTTAGGGCGTTGTGCAGACAGACGCGCGCCAACCGCTTGTGATGGGACGAAGCGCACGCATCCAACGGCTGTGATCAGCGGCTGGGCCGTGCATCGCCATTGCAGCGATCTGCAGGCAAGGGCGCGCTTCGGCGAGACGGGCATCGTACATGCCGTAGAATGACTGTTTTTTGGCGTTGAGGCCAGAGATGACTTTCCGGTACCCCTTCACGAACTCGTCATAAGTGATCAGAGCGTCCCCGTTGGTGTCGATCTCCTCAAAGATCACACTGATGTTCCGGGCCAGGTCGGGGTGAGCTGTCTGCAGCGCCTCTCTCCGCCCCCCCCCGAGGCATTACTGCAGGCAGGGCACTCTCCAGGCAGTGCACACCGCGCTCTCGCGCGCGCTGCAGCACGCCCTCTGCACGCCCCACAGGGGAGCGCACCCCACCTAACAGTGCTCATGGGGGGAGCGCACACCATATGTAAATGCCCCTTGGTGGAACACGTGCCGCATGTGAACGCCCTTTGGGGCGCAGTGCACACCGCATGTAGATGCCCTCGAGAACGCGTACGGTGGCCGCTGGCGCATGTAGACGCCCTCGAGAACGCGTACGGTGGCCGCTGGCGCATGTAGACGCCCTCGAGAACGCGTACGATGGCCGCTGGCGCATGCATTCGTATCGGCCATTCGCTGATACCCCGGTGGCGTGCTGCGCCCTGTGGGGAGGGGGATCGATGAGGCCATTAATGTATCGATGAGGCCATTAATGTTGACCTTGCCCTATCTTCCTCCCCCGGGCCTGTTTCCAACGTACAGTTAATGATTCCGAGTATCGCGCCAATCCGTAGCACTCGTCTACGGCACGGGTAATGGCATCGAGCAGCGAGTGGACGTGCTGCCATCCACCGCACCGTGTGTCCCCCCCCTTGCCCTGCAAATTGGCACGAGCGGTGGCAAATCTGGTGCTCCCGCTAAAAATGTGCTCCCACGACAGCTTCCCGCCAGGTGGCACGGCACGGCCAGAAAGGCAAGTGCCGTCTTGATGACTCAGCACTGCCTGCCCTCTGCCTGCAGGAACAGCGGGGACAGCGGGGGCACCTCGATGATACCCTCCAGCTCTTTCATTAGGACGTTGCCGCTGCCGTCAGCATCCGCCTGCGCACACCCCGGGCGGTGCATCAGGATGGGGCCATGCCGCGGCGATGGGCGCATGCCGTGTCATGCCGTCGGACGCACGGAATGCGGTTGAGATAGGGGAATGTGCTCGCAGAGCGGTAGACTGACGGCTTGCACAGGTCTGGCCTCATCACCAAGGTCGATACATTCGCTCCTCGGAAGCTATGCAGCCCTGAAGCTTCGATACCCCGAGGGCGAGGGCCTGGAGCTGTGAAGCGCTACAGGGCCCTGAAGCTAAGATACAGTGCCACCTGGCGGTCCGTTTTGAATGGTCCGAACCAGCGAGACAAAAAAGGAAAGAGCTGGGAAACCAGGCAACCCGAGCAGCGATGGCCGATGGTGTTGCAGATCATTCTTGTGAAGGACCTCGGAGTGATTCACATCTCGCGCGTTTTGAAAAACTAAGACTGAGGATTGCATTCATCGCCCTTCGAGGGCCCTCTGGAGCAGGGGGCTACAAGTCTTGTGAGTACTCCCTCCCCTGTTCCAGCTGTCAAGGGCACGGACCTTATCAAACATGGCGCGGCAGTCGAGGGTGCCAACCACCTTCTTAGAAGTTGCGTTCTCCTGCACGCCTCCACCGGCCAGAGAGATGAGCCGCGGAGCAGTGGCTCGTGCGAGGAACATGCACCACCGTCTCAATTTGGTTGTACGGGAGGAGGGGGGTGCGGATTTCAGAGGCTGCCACACGGGGGCTGACTGTACGCTTGTCTGTCGCGCTCTGGCGTAGAGATCCTCCCTCGTAAGTACATTGCCCGTCGCCTCAGCACTGACGTGGGGGCAGAGGCAGGGAGGCGCCAGGGGGTGTGATACAGAATTCCACCGCGGTGGATGTGGCAGCCCGAGCGCATCGATTGTGCCATAAACGAGCCGTCATCGGGCGCCGAGTGCGGCGCTTGTGGAGGTTTGACCCAGAATGTGAGCTGTGAGATGATTTGCCCGCTTGGAGAGCGAAGCTCACACGCACAACCGGCGCGAGCCGACTCGCTGGCGGGCCGCAGCCGGGGACACAGCGCGGCCATGCAGCGGCCTCACCTGCTCCCACCTCTTGTTCTCCAGCTCGTCATCAAACAGCAGCTCCTTCATCGATTGCGAAAAGCGCGCGAGGAGCTTGGAGAAGCCGCGATCCGGAGGCTTTTCCATCGAGGCCTCCTGCACAGTCATCGCAGCCTCACACGAATCGGACGCGCCCGCCGCCTCCTCCTTCAAGCAGCCCTGCTCTCTGCGAGACGAATGTACGAGGCGCAGAGCTCGGCTCCTTGTCTGCTCCGACTCCTATGCGCGTACGCTTTGGGATGCCAGCGCTCCGCCGGGAACCATCAAGTGGGCGCTCGCCCATCCTTCGGGGCGGCGCTCAACCGGCGCACTCCCACAAATGCCATGGCGCACGGGTTGCGCGTGGTCGCCGGGGCGCGCCTTATTGTGGCGAGGCTTCGCGGTGCTCAGGGCCCGCACGTGAGCCCTCGCCTTGTCCCACTTCCACCCGCCCTCCTCCTGACCGGCCTTCTCCAGGGTTTCCGCGTCTGTGAGATCCTGCATGGCAAACAACGGCGAAGCCGACCCTCTCACTTCCCCCGGTGAGGGCGTCACCAACCCCCCGGTTCTGCGCACTCCCGCTGTGCGTGCGGCTCCCAGGGAAAGGTCCGTGCCCTTGGCCGTGGATCTCAGGGAAAGGTCCGTGCCCTTGCCCGTGGATCTCAGGGAAAGGTCCGTGCCCT